>JAQFVV010002954.1:0-16539 GCA_028023455.1 Epiperipatus broadwayi | reverse complement strand
CGCCAGCTGAATTCCAACCCAAACCCCGGTATGACTAACCGATGATGACTTTATAACAGCACCGGGGTTATCCCTTTTCTAGCTCAGCTCAGAACATGGACTAAATTCTTACAGTTAATGATATATAGGTTTATTAGACTCTAGATACTGGGACGGTCATTCATGTAACGTATATATTTAAGTTGCCAATACAAACAGTAAGTGGCTACATAGACTTAGAGAGTAATAAGGTGGAGGACACAAAAATTTAGATTAAATAAAGTGTTTAATAAGCAAAATATAAAGCATATAAATATAGTGTTAAATAAGACAAATAGAAAGCACATGAATATAATGTTATATAATAGAAATATACAGCATATAAATATAGTGTTATACAGTACGGTAAGACTTCATAAATCCTCTTGTATTTGGCTACTAGTCTTTAGTGAACGTTTTATTTAATAAACAAACTTATGCCAATAGCTGGGTAGTTAAATGATTGACGGGTGGTTAAGAGAATCAGAGTATTTGAACACTGGAAAAATATTTATCTAAAGATTTTTATTAACTTATTTTATTAGAATAGGCTCGAGCCGGAACGTAGACGAACAGTGGAGATGGTTTTATATAAATACGACATAAGAGATAGATGTACTGGTGGTTTTATATAAATACGACATGGAAGATAGCTGAACTGGTGGTTTTATATAAATACGACGTGGAAGATAGATGAACTGGTGGTTTTATATAATTACGACATGGAAGATAGATGAACTGGTGGTTGCCTATATTCAAGAGCCCTACAGTAATCAATTGCGGTGCATTAACGGAATACCGGGCGGCTTGTACTTTGACAAGGCTTAATGCCCCCAAGTAGCTCCGGGACACGACAACCAGCCGGGATCATTTCGAACCCCAGTGATCCAAGAGATTACCGGGAAAGAAAAACTGCTTTCATTCCCCAATGGTAGAATGGCGAGACGCTAACTTCAGCGAAGGGAAGGCATTGCCACAGACGTGAAGGACGAATACTTGAAGCGGATTTTTTAAAAGAAATTATATAAAACCTGGAAACTATTTGTCTGTTTCTACGCCACAGGCTGAGATCCTTATCCCAATAAAAACATAGCGAAATTAAACTGAAGGTGAAAAACAATAATTAGTTAATTTTACTCTGGGACTCTTAACCCTTCAGGTTGACAGGCGGTAGCGATAGTATCAAATTATTCAGTGAATTATTCCTCATATTATACATAACATTAATGAACACTTTGAAACTGTTATACATATATATTTTACGATCGAACCTTAGATTGGTTTTTATAGGACAAATTAACATAGACTAATAAAGTGACTTAACATTTATCAACTCGGAATGTGAAAGAATATTTAATTCAGAAAATGAAATTACTTTTAAAATAACTTGATCGTTATAGTACACTAGTTTACTCAGAGTTGGAAATATTACTATTGGCAATGTTTGTTCATGAAATAAGCAACATAAGAAAATATAAATGCATTCAGTTGAAATATTATTACTATTAATTACAATTTTATAAATGATTTCTAAAGACTAGAGCAGAGGATTAAAAAAAAGAAAAGAAAATTTACTGACAGGTTAAACAAAAGCATTATAAATGATATAAAAACTTACATATGATTTACTTGATTGATAACATTAAGCACGGAAGAAAATTAAAGTTCGTGTAACAAAGTTCTCTTCTTTCTTCATCCAGCTTGGCTTGTAACGAACGTAGGCGCGCATTTTTGAAAGTTATTTGTAAGGCATAGTAAATTTTGAGATTGGAAGTTGGAAATTCTGAAGTATATGAAACATGATCAAACAGCGGCACGAGGATCCATATTGGCGGGCAGAGACCAGCTCCTGGCACTTAGCCCATGAACATGGCGATTCACTGATAAACTTCTTAATAATAAGGTTTGAATTATACTCAACTGCTGTGTTGTCTCGAGACTACTTCTCTCACGACCAAAGTTAGAATGTAAGTTTTTTTCTAAAATAGCCACTGCTGACCTTTCCGACTTGTTTTTGTTTTAGGCTCCGCCTACTTTCTCTAGCCTCTAGCGATGCAGCTTGACCAACAATCAATTATCTGTTTTTAGCAATCTTTTAATTTAATATGCCATTTTTAAATCGATACAGTAATTACATATCAAAATTCCTTACTAATTTTGAATACAACTTAATTGCTCTGAACATTCGTGCAATTAGATTTTAATTAAAAACACTGATCAAAGGAATGTGATTTTTGATCAGTATTTTTAAACGACTTTATACAATTTTAAAACTAAAATTTAAAACAAATACGCCCGCACTGAAACTTTAAATTAAATGATATAAATCCACAAACCACGCACACACAAATATTATTTCATGGTTTGCGACATTTATATACGGCATCTTTACACATTGACTGATAAACTATAAAATATATAACTAATTTTTATTATAAATTAAAATAGACAAAATCTCACTGCGGGCGAACAGTGGTTCGAATTACCGTACATAAAAACACCTGAAACGAAGATCGGTTCTCCGATCTGTCCGTTTCATTTCTTGTCACTTTATAAAAAAAAACAACAAAAAAAAATGATTATACATAATTTCTGATCAACAGTGTTTCTTTCTCTTTTTTCACATAATTGATTGACCTTGGAGAACAGTCTGGGTGAGGGTTTGAACTTAATATTTACAAAGGTGGGTATATTACCGTAATTCCTTTTCTCATCATCATGTGCATGTCATAGTGGTCATTTTCCGGGTTATCATTTTGTATATCTCTACCTTCTCCCTGGGTCGGGAGGTATATAAAGGTTATAGGTATGTCTTTTTAGATCTCTTACTAAAATAGCAAAAGCGGTCACAATATTGTGCTTTGGTATATTATTATATTGTTCATTATTAAAAATATCTTGCTTTAAAAGAATTTCTTAACGTTCTGTGCTCTAATGGCATCCATTATAACATATTCACTTTGAGAGTTGAGAAGTTTTTCTCCTTTTTTTATGAAACTATTTTTTTCAACATATGTCCATGCTTTAAAACAAAGTTTATTATTTCTGTTTAATGAGTTCAGCTCCTCATCAATTTTGTTCTGATTATATTTCATAAACAAATAATTATGGGTTTTATTAAAATGGGCAGCATTGTACGCAACTAAAGATCTGTCCACTTTCTTCATTTTCATATCAGGAGGCCATTCAGCATCATTTCTAAACTTTAACTTTGATGACTTCATTAATCTTTCATCATCACTTTTCCACAGAACATCTTTATCATTATTATGAAAAGATAACTCAGAATTATTAATTATGATTTCAGAAGATTTATTCAAAACAGTATCTTTTGTTCTATTGATATCTTTCAACATCGATACAGCCACTCCATTAGATGGTGGTAAACTGATATAATCACTTTGAGATGGGCTGGCTTGCAGTAAATTTGAAACCACCATTTCCTCAACACTCTCTTCATTCTTGGCTAAATCTGCTAGAGTAAAACTTTGACTATGAGTAATCTCTGTCAAATCTAATTCTTTACATTTTTGTTGAGTAGAGTTGGCATTTGTATTCACTAATCTAATCTCATGAGGTTCCAACCTTATTTTAGTTGGTTGAGGTTCTGTGTCCTCTGCTCCACTCCTCGCACTAATAATTTCTTTACCTTCCCTAACTGTTTTAACGTCCGACCCCATATACCATTCTTCAATCTGTACCATACGCGCCAACATGGCCATCATGATCTTTCTGTCCTCTCTCCCCTCTCTGAGGATCGCGTTAAACTTCGCATCGCGATCGTGCTCCCTCTGTTTCTTAACAATATTTGGGAGTACTATACTGAACCTTTGTGTGAGGGAAAAAAAATTTTTATACATTTGTTTTATTACTATAGTTTTCACTTGCGCATTTTAATACGCCAAATACGTATCGATATTATGACAAACGACACAAAAAAAATTGAATATTTTTATCATTTAACTGTTTACTTCCGTTCACTCTGCAGGGTGTGGGAGATTTCTTCATCGAGCACCACGGAGGGCGTCCAAAAATATAATAACTGTACCGGTATAAATCCACCACGCTTACTCATACACAGTACCCGAGTTCAAACCCAGTCCACGTTTAAGAATAAATTCCAAAACGCCAACTGAATTCCAACCCAAACCCCGGTATGACTAACCGATGATGACTTTATAACAGCACGGGGTTATCCCTTTTCTAGCTCAGCCCAGAACATAGACTAAATTCTTACAGTTAATGATATATAGGTTTATTAGACTCTAGATACTGGGACGGTCATTCATGTCACGTATATACTTAAGTTGCCAATACAGACAGTAAGTGGCTAAATAGACTTAGAGAGTAATAAGGTGGAGGACACAAAAATTTAGATTAAATAAAGTGTTTAATAAGCAAAATATAAAGCATATAGATATAGTGTTAAATAAGACAAATAGAAAGCACATGAATATAATGTTATATAATAGAAATATACAGCATATAAATATAGTGTTATACAGTACGGTAAGACTTCATAAATCCTCTTGTATTTGGCTACTAGTCTTTAGTGAACGTTTTATTTAATAAACAAACTTATGCCAATAGCTGGGTAGTTAAATGATTGACGGGTGGTTAAGAGAATCAGAGTATTTGAACACTGGAAAAATATTTATCTAAAGATTTTTATTAACTTATTTTATTAGAATAGGCTCGAGCCGGAACGTAGACGAACAGTGGAGATGGTTTTATATAAATACGACATAAGAGATAGATGTACTGGTGGTTTTATATAAATACGACATGGAAGATAGCTGAACTGGTGGTTTTACATAAATACGACCTGGAAGATAGATGAACTGGTGGTTTTATATAATTACGACATGGAAGATAGATGAACTGGTGGTTGCCTATATTCAAGAGCCCTACAGTAATCAATTGCGGTGCATTAACGGAATACCGGGCGGCTTGTACTTTGACAAGGCTTAATGCCCCCAAGTAGCTCCGGGACACGACAACCAGCCGGGATCATTTCGAACCCCAGTGATCCAAGAGATTACCGGGAAAGAAAAACTGCTTTCATTCCCCAATGGTAGAATGGCGAGACGCTAACTTCAGCGAAGGGAAGGCATTGCCACAGACGTGAAGGACGAATACTTGAAGCAGATTTTTTTAAAGAAATTATATAAAACCTGGAAACTATTTGTCTGTTTCTACGCCACAGGCTGAGATCCTTATCCCAATAAAAACATAGCGAAATTAAACTGAAGGTGAAAAACAATAATTAGTTAATTTTACTCTGGGACTCTTAACCCTTCAGGTTGACAAGCGGTAGCGATAGTATCACATTATTCAGTGAATTATTCCTCATATTATACATAACATTAATGAACACTTTGAAACTGTTATACATATATATTTTACGATCGAACCTTAGATTGGTTTTTATAGGACAAATTAACATAGACTAATAAAGTGACTTAACATTTATCAACTCGGAATGTGAAAGAATATTTAATTCAGAAAATGAAATTACTTTTAAAATAACTTGATCGTTATAGGACACTAGTTTACTCAGAGTTGGAAATATTACTATTGGCAATGTTTGTTCATGAAATAAGCAACATAAGAAAATATAAATGCATTCAGTTGAAATATTATTACTATTAATTACAATTTTATACCTGATTTCTAAAGACTAGAGCGGAGGATTTAAAAGAAAAGAAAATTTACTGACAGGTTAAACAAAAGCATTATAAATGATATAAAAACTTACATATGATTTACTTGATTGATAACATTAAGCACGGAAGAAAATTAAAGTTCGTGTAACAAAGTTCTCTTCTTTCTTCATCCAGCTTGGCTTGTAACGAACGTAGGCGCGCATTTTTGAAAGTTATTTGTAAGGCATAGTAAATTTTGAGATTGGAAGTTGGAAATTCTGAAGTATATGAAACATGATCAAACAGCGGCACGAGGATCCATATTGGCGGGCAGAGACCAGCTCCTGGCACTTAGCCCATGAACATGGCGATTCACTGATAAACTTCTTAATAATAAGGTTTGAATTATACTCAACTGCTGTGTTGTCTCGAGACTACTTCTCTCACGACCAAAGTTAGAATGTAAGTTTTTCTCTAAAATCGCCACTGCTGACCTTTCCGACTTGTTTTTGTTTTAGGCTCCTCCTACTTTCTCTAGCCTCTAGCGATGCAGCTTGACCAACAATCAATTATCTGTTTTTAGCAATCTTTTAATTTAATATGCCATTTTTAAATCGATACAGTAATTACATATCAAAATTCCTTACTAATTTTGAATACAACTTAATTGCTCTGAACATTCGTGCAATTAGATTTTAATTAAAAACACTGATCAAAGGAATGTGATTTTTGATCAGTATTTTTAAACGACTTTATACAATTTTAAAACTAAAATTTAAAACAAATACGCCCGCACTGAAACTTTAAATTAAATGATATAAATCCGCAAACCACGCACACACAAATATTATTTCATGGTTTGCGACATTTATATACGGCATCTTTACACATTGACTGATAAACTATAAAATATATAACTAATTTTTATTATAAATTAAAATAGACAAAATCTCACTGCGGGCGAACAGTGGTTCGAATTACCGTACATAAAAACACCTGAAACGAAGATCGGTTCTCCGATCTGTCCGTTTCATTTCTTGTCACTTTATAAAAAAAAACAACAAAAAAAAATGATTATACATAATTTCTGATCAACAGTGTTTCTTTCTCTTTTTTCACATAATTGATTGACCTTGGAGAACAGTCTGGGTGAGGGTTTGAACTTAATATTTACAAAGGTGGGTATATTACCGTAATTCCTTTTCTCATCATCATGTGCATGTCATAGTGGTCATTTTCCGGGTTATCATTTTGTATATCTCTACCTTCTCCCTGGGTCGGGAGGTATATAAAGGTTATAGGTATGTCTTTTTAGATCTCTTACTAAAATAGCAAAAGCGGTCACAATATTGTGCTTTGGTATATTATTATATTGTTCATTATTAAAAGTATCTTGCTTTAAAAGAATTTCTCTAACTTTCTGTGCTCTAATGGCATCCATTATAACATATTCACTTTGAGAGTTGAGAAGTTTTTCTCCTTTTTTTATGAAACTATTTTTTTCAACATATGTCCATGCTTTAAAACAAAGTTTATTATTTCTGTTTAATGAGTTCAGCTCCTCATCAATTTTGTTCTGATTATATTTCATAAACAAATAATTATGGGTTTTATTAAAATGGGCAGCATTGTACGCAACTAAAGATCTGTCCACTTTCTTCATTTTCATATCAAGAGGCCATTCAGCATCATTTCTAAACTTTAACTTTGATGACTTCATTAATCTTTCATCATCACTTTTCCACAGAACATCTTTATCATTATTATGAAAAGATAACTCAGAATTATTAATTATGATTTCAGAAGATTTATTCAAAACAGTATCTTTTGTTCTATTGATATCTTTCAACATCGATACAGCCACTCCATTAGAAGGTACTAAACTGATATAATCACTTTGAGATGGGCTGGCTTGCAGTAAATTTGAAACCACCATTTCCTCAACACTCTCTTCATTCTTGGCTAAATCTGCTAGAGTAAAACTTTGACTATGAGTAATCTCTGTCAAATCTAATTCTTTACATTTTTGTTGAGTAGAGTTGGCATTTGTATTCACTAATCTAATCTCATGAGGTTCCAACCTTATTTTAGTTGGTTGAGGTTCTGTGTCCTCTGCTCCACTCCTCGCACTAATAATTTCTTTACCTTCCCTAACTGTTTTAACGTCCGACCCCATATACCATTCTTCAATCTGTACCATACGCGCCAACATGGCCATCATGATCTTTCTGTCCTCTCTCCCCTCTCTGAGGATCGCGTTAAACTTCGCATCGCGATCGTGCTCCCTCTGTTTCTTAACAATATTTGGGAGTACTATACTGAACCTTTGTGTGAGGGAAAAAAAATTTTTATACATTTGTTTTATTACTATAGTTTTCACTTGCGCATTTTAATACGCCAAATACGTATCGATATTATGACAAACGACACAAAAAAAATTGAATATTTTTATCATTTAACTGTTTACTTCCGTTCACTCTGCAGGGTGTGGGAGATTTCTTCATCGAGCACCACGGAGGGCGTCCAAAAATATAATAACTGTACCGGTATAAATCCACCACGCTTACTCATACACAGTACCCGAGTTCAAACCCAGTCCACGTTTAAGAATAAATTCCAAAACGCCAACTGAATTCCAACCCAAACCCCGGTATGACTAACCGATGATGACTTTATAACAGCACGGGGTTATCCCTTTTCTAGCTCAGCTCAGAACATAGACTAAATTCTTACAGTTAATGATATATAGGTTTATTAGACTCTAGATACTGGGACGGTCATTCATGTCACGTATATACTTAAGTTGCCAATACAGACAGTAAGTGGCTAAATAGACTTAGAGAGTAATAAGGTGGAGGACACAAAAATTTAGATTAAATAAAGTGTTTAATAAGCAAAATATAAAGCATATAGATATAGTGTTAAATAAGACAAATAGAAAGCACATGAATATAATGTTATATAATAGAAATATACAGCATATAAATATAGTGTTATACAGTACGGTAAGACTTCATAAATCCTCTTGTATTTGGCTACTAGTCTTTAGTGAACGTTTTATTTAATAAACAAACTTATGCCAATAGCTGGGTAGTTAAATGATTGACGGGTGGTTAAGAGAATCAGAGTATTTGAACACTGGAAAAATATTTATCTAAAGATTTTTATTAACTTATTTTATTAGAATAGGCTCGAGCCGGAACGTAGACGAACAGTGGAGATGGTTTTATATAAATACGACATAAGAGATAGATGTACTGGTGGTTTTATATAAATACGACATGGAAGATAGCTGAACTGGTGGTTTTATATAAATACGACCTGGAAGATAGATGAACTGGTGGTTTTATATAATTACGACATGGAAGATAGATGAACTGGTGGTTGCCTATATTCAAGAGCCCTACAGTAATCAATTGCGGTGCATTAACGGAATACCGGGCGGCTTGTACTTTGACAAGGCTTAATGCCCCCAAGTAGCTCCGGGACACGACAACCAGCCGGGATCATTTCGAACCCCGGTGATCCAAGAGATTACCGGGAAAGAAAAAACTGCTTTCATTCCCCAATGGTAGAATGGCGAGACGCTAACTTCAGCGAAGGGAAGGCATTGCCACAGACGTGAAGGACGAATACTTGAAGCGGATTTTTTTAAAGAAATTATATAAAACCTGGAAACTATTTGTCTGTTTCTACGCCACAGGCTGAGATCCTTATCCCAATAAAAACATAGCGAAATTAAACTGAAGGTGAAAAACAATAATTAGTTAATTTTACTCTGGGACTCTTAACCCTTCAGGTTGACAAGCGGTAGTGATAGTATCACATTATTCAGTGAATTATTCCTCATATTATACATAACATTAATGAACACTTTGAAACTGTTATACATATATATTTTACGATCGAACCTTAGATTGGTTTTTATAGGACAAATTAACATAGACTAATAAAGTGACTTAACATTTATCAACTCGGAATGTGAAAGAATATTTAATTCAGAAAATGAAATTACTTTTAAAATAACTTGATCGTTATAGGACACTAGTTTACTCAGAGTTGGAAATATTACTATTGGCAATGTTTGTTCATGAAATAAGCAACATAAGAAAATATAAATGCATTCAGTTGAAATATTATTACTATTAATTACAATTTTATACCTGATTTCTAAAGACTAGAGCAGAGGATTTAAAAGAAAAGAAAATTTACTGACAGGTTAAACAAAAGCATTATAAATGATATAAAAACTTACATATGATTTACTTGATTGATAACATTAAGCACGGAAGAAAATTAAAGTTCGTGTAACAAAGTTCTCTTCTTTGACTGATAAACTATAAAATATATAACTAATTTTTATTATAAATTAAAATAGACAAAATCTCACTGCGGGCGAACAGTGGTTCGAATTACCGTACATAAAAACACCTGAAACGAAGATCGGTTCTCCGATCTGTCCGTTTCAATATATATATATATATACTTAATCAATCAAATTATACTTAACTCAAAATAATAGATAACTGATTTGTATATATAAACACATTATAGAAAATTAATAAATTTCTTAGAATTGTACTTTTTTAATCATCAGTGTAGAGCATATGTAACTTTTAATGAATAATAGATGAGTATATAACTCATATGCAAAAATCATTTTGAATGATTAGAATAAAGATATATAAAAATATTAATAAATTTTGTACATTCTGAGAACATAATTTCGTAAATGTATATAAAATAAGATATTTTTATTCATTTAAAATTATTGGGTTCCTATTCCAGATTATTATATTTTTTTTCAGCTTGCACAATGGACAAAAGTCATAATATAATTAAGAATAAAAGATATTTCAATGGTTTTATTGTTTAGAGTTCATAAAAAGTTAGATTGCTAGAAACTCTATCACCAGAATCAATCCTAGGATACCACATTCCTGAGACTGTCATTCCATCACCGTTTTACACCACACACTGTGTGTATCTGAGACAAAATGTAGCAGAAATATAAATGATTATTAAAATATTCAATATAGTAATGTTTCTTAATAAAACTAAATGACAGATAAAAAACACTATACATAGGTTTAATTTGGCAACAGAATTACCTCTGCTACAAAATTTTATAATGAGCAAAAATATTATTTAGATGTCTAAAAGTATTTTCAAAAAATTCTTATGTGGATTAGAGTGGTGGCAGTGAGGTAGACTATGGAGTTTATAATCTTTAGCTTATGGATTAGTTCCATCACTTCCAATATTTAATCATCTTATGAATACATGAGTCATTTGATTATTTTTTACCATGAATAGTCAGTGTAATGGTGGAGTGTTCATGATAATATATCTTGACTCACTTCCAATACTTTCAGTGCTTGTACCTCTTGTGAACTCTTGGGCAATAAACAATAATAAGTAAACACAATATATATTAGTAAACATAAAATTAAAAAAGTAATGATCACATGATCTCAACATTAAAGTTGCAAAACAAATTTGGCTACATAATCAGAATAAGTAACACATGAAATTCAAAAGCCTGTTTAAATAACTCTGATTAAAAATTATTTAGAGAAATATACCTTTGTTGAAAATTACGTTTGTATTTTTAAACTAAAAAAAGACATGCTATGGAGGATTGATTGCCTTATATGATGTCACAACATAGGTTTTGATTCTGTAGGAAAATGAAATATTAACGAGAATGTCCTAACTAGAGACTGTCATTTAAATGAATTGAAAAATGAAACAAATTTAGATGCAATAAAGTTGCAGAAGGAAAATCATTTTAGACAAGAATACAAAAATCAGTAACCATATTACAATGGATTAGTGTAAGAGATTAAAATAGATAATTAACACAATAAAGTCATCCAGGATTTGTATAAAGAAGTGCAGCCATGACAGAAGTCTGACTATAAAGTTTAAAACCTGATAACAATGCCAGTAGGGCATTTTCCATGTTTAAATTTCGTATAAATCTCCCAGTTATAAAGTCACTCAATTATTTTAATTAATTATGTTGTCATAAACAGACATGGATATAAAATATAAAAAATATTAAAAAATCAAAGTTAAGGACCTTTAACTTAATTAAGTGTTATCAATGTTGTTTCCTTTTCACTGTTTTTTTTTTCTTGTGTCATAGCATCGGCCGGGGAGCGAACCCGCTAACCTGGAACAACTGCTTGTAAGGCATCTGTGTTGACCACTCGACTACCAACGCTCGACTTCTTTTCACTGTTCACATCAGAAATCACATTAAGATGGATCATAATGTGAAATTTAATTTGGTTAATATGAATAAGTATGTAATCGCATATACTAATTATTGACAGTTTTTAAAAAAATATGAATCTCCTTTAGTGATATTTTAAAACAGATATTTAATATATATATATATATTCTATTAATAAGGAAACTAGAAAATACATTTAGTAAGCAAAAATATGGAAGAAAATTCTTTTTTTTTTTTTTTGCCTTTAAGGCAACATTTTAAAGTTATTTTGAGTTATTTTGTTGGTAATTTTTAAATTTATTTCAGTCAAACAAATCTTTTGATGGGAACATAAAATTTTACTTAGCCTTGAACCATTGATACAAATGTTATTTTGAAATGAATGTTTATAATTTATATTTTGTCACCAAGTTGTAATAAAGTCTTTTTTTTTGTTTACTTGCTTAGTACACTATAATTTTCTTCATGTCATCCTATTGCACTGTTGTCGTCTAATAGATTTCACATCGATTTATTAAAATACATCACTAGGCTAATTTTTTTTTTTTAAATTTGTAACTTTTTTTAATAAATATTTACAGTAGTGTTTACTCGGGTTCCATTAATCAATTTTGACATTCAACATTAAAAACATCTACCCACTCCAAAAAAAAAATCATTTTTTTTTTATTTCTTACCCATAAATAATAAAAAAAAAAGATAATATATATATATTATTAATTATTATAAATGGTGGATACAAAATCAATTTTAAATATATATTTATATCATTTTATAAAAATATGGAACACCATTCAAAGTTAAACTGTCCTGAGGGTAGAGGAAAAGAAATTTCAGTCACATGGGATTCATTAATATTTGTTTTTCTGTCTATATTTGAGAGATAAGAAATATGAAGTGTTGGAATCTTTTATATTATATGTATACATGTGCGAGCGTGTGTGCGCACATCTTTATTTTTAATAATTTATATATAAATAAATAAATATTATATGTTTGTGAGTATTTATAAATATTTTATTTTTTATGTTTGCACATACAAACTATTAAAATGTTTAGATGTGATATGTTGGACTATTTCCATCATCTATGAGTGAATGTTGAATGTATAGAAAATTTTAATATTTATTTAAACTTTCCAAATACAAACAACTTGTTAGTAATGACACACAAATAGACAATACAGGTTAATAATTACATAACGTTTCGAGTAGTATTCTCCACTCTTCTTCAGGTGTTGCTGGCCTATATGCACAGTGACAATATTTGCTTAGAAGTTGAACTTGCATCTTTAGATTCTTGAATATCGAATTTAAAGCAAACTCTCTACCAACTGAGCTAACAAAAAAAAAAAAAAACTAATTAGCCTTACTCATATAAAAATAAGAGAGAGAAAAAAATTGAAGGACTCAGGAGGATTTGAACCAACCCTCATATATAAATATATCAATTTTCTACTACATGTTGCCTTTGACAGAATAGCTCAGTTGATAGAGCGTTTGCCTTAAATTCTTTATTCAAGAATATAAAGATGTGAGTTCAACTTCTAAGTGAATGTTGTCACTGTGCATATAGACCAGCAACACCTGAAGAAGAGTGGAGAATAATAATACTCAAAACATTGAGTAATTACTAACCTGTGTTGTCTATTTGTGTGTTATTGCTAACAAGTTGTTTGTATTTGGAAAGTTTAAATAAAGTTTAAAATTTTCTATACATTCAACATTCACTCATAGATGATGGATATAATCCAACATATCACATCTAATATATACTTGTAAATTTAAAAATGATAATAATTTATATCATTAGACAGTTAAAAGTATATAGAATGTTTTTTGAAAAGAATTAAGTGACTGGAAAATTTGGAAAAGATATATGGAAAAATAATGTTTGAATGATATTTAAGTAGAAAAGTTCTGTAAAATAATGAATAATTTGATAGTGCCTCTTCAAAATGGACAATGATGGCCAATAATCCTCAACTTAAGATAAAAGAAAAATGTATCAAATAAAACAAACAAATTACTTTTAAAAATCAAATTTATCTTACTTTCTAACTTATATAGTGAATAAAGAATCAAGAATAAAATTCTGATGATTATAAGTATTTAGAATTCTTTTAAAATATAGCTTGAAGAAAAAGGTTTTACTCTCCTTGCTTACATATGACTATTAAGCTTTTTAATTTAATGCTTACATATTAAATCTTATTTAGTTATTATGATCAAAGTATTTAAAAAGAGATTATGTTTGCAGCCTTGCATAATTGATAATTATTTTAATAAATATTAAGTGCAATATTGCATCAGATGATACATTAATTTTATTCTGAATTACCCCAAATATTGACCAGTTCAAGAGGAAAAATTCTTTCTGAATAAACTTATAAAATGTAAAAAGCATGACATGCTCCTAGCTCCAAAAGTATTATTTGGAGAAACATGGATTCTGATTGCATTGAATTAATGATTGCTGGTAAACGCTTTGTTTCTTCTGTCTAAAATATCGCTGAAAGTGGTTTTGTTAATAATTAGGTCAGATCCTTATGTTATCAAAATGGATAATATTTAGCTGAACACATCAGATTTAGCATACAATATCTAAGCCTCCATAGTTGCAAAGATTTTTTCCAGTGGTGAACTGATTAAACGATAGATTGACTAAGTGACTTTTGGTAGTGTGAGGTAATTTGTCTGGGTGAGTTGGGGGAGCTTAATTAGCCTACTTGTGTGTTGACAGTAGATTGGGTATTCAGGTTTACTTCTTTCCCAGAATATTTCTATCTTATATTTATTTATCCTCAGGTAATCCTTCTTTATGTTTGTAATTCTAGCTTTCCCTTTTAATTTACCATGTATACATAATTGTCATTGTAAACATTGTACTTGTTTTATATATATATATATATATATATATATATATCCACAGATGGCGTCCTACCAAGACTGCCAATCAAGCGTATGTTTTGTTTACATAAACGTCAGAGTAGGTAGTATTCACTATCTCTAACTATAATTCCACTTTCAGATCATGATTTCAAGCTATTTGCTATCGTCAGTGAAAGACAGGAATAAAGAAACTAGATCTGAATACAAACTCTGAGCGTTTATGAAACAATTTCTATTCAGCTTGCAAGTGTGAATTTTTTAGACACGTAATGTCTTCAAACTCAGCATAGCAAACCAGATAGCTACATGGGTCTGATCTCAGTTCAGCATCACCACATAGTAGAAGCCTCTGCAATCTATATCATTGCAAGAAAGACCTCAAAGGTACATTTATGATAAACAAAAATGCAAGTTTTTTAACTTGCATTTTAAGCTTGTATTTATGTCCACAGATGGCGTCCTACCAAGACTGCCAATCAAGCGTATGTTTTGTTTACATAAACGTCAGAGTAGTTAGTATTCACTATCTCTAACTATAATTCCACTTTCAGATCATGATTTCAAGCTATTTGCTATCGTCAGTGAAAGACAGGAAAAAAGAAACTAGATCTGAATACAAACTCTGAGCGTTTATGAAACAATTTCTATTCAGCTTGCAAGCGTGAATTTTTTAGACACGTAATGTCTTCAAACTCAGCATAGCAAACCAGATAGCTACATGGGTCTGATCTCAGTTCAGCATCACCACATAGTAGAAGCCTCTGCAATCTATATCATTGCAAGAAAGACCTCAAAGGTACATTTATGATAAACAAAAATGCAAGTTAAAAAACTTGCTAACGCTTGTATTTATGTCCACAGATGGCGTCCTACCAAGACTGCCAAGCGTTAGCAAGTTTTTTAACTTGCATTTTTGTTTATCATAAATGTACCTTTGAGGTCTTTCTTGCAATGATATAGATTGCAGAGGCTTCTACTATGTGGTGATGCTGAACTGAGATCAGACCCATGTAGCTATCTGGTTTGCTATGCTGAGTTTGAAGACATTACGTGTCTAAAAAATTCACGCTTGCAAGCTGAATAGAAATTGTTTCATAAACGCTCAGAGTTTGTATTCAGATCTAGTTTCTTTATTCCTGTCTTTCACTGACGATAGCAAATAGCTTGAAATCATGATCTGAACGTGGAATTATAGTTAGAGATAGTGAATACTAACTACTCTGACGTTTATGTAAACAAAACATACGCTTGATTGGCAGTCTTGGTAGGACGCCATCTGTGGACATAAATACAAGCGTTAGCAAGTTTTTTAACTTGCATTTTTGTTTATCATAAATGTACCTTTGAGGTCTTTCTTGCAATGATATAGATTGCAGAGGCTTCTACTATGTGGTGATGCTGAACTGAGATCAGACCCATGTAGCTATCTGGTTTGCTATGCTGAGTTTGAAGACATTACGTGTCTAAAAAAATTCACACTTGCAAGCTGAATAGAAATTGTTTCATAAACGCTCAGAGTTTGTATTCAGATCTAGTTTCTTTATTCCTGTCTTTCACTGACGATAGCAAATAGCTTGAAATCATGATCTGAAAGTGGAATTATAGTTAGAGATAGTGAATACTAACTACTCTGACGTTTATGTAAACAAAACATACGCTTGATTGGCAGTCTTGGTAGGACGCCATCTGTGGACATAAATACAAGCGTTAGCAAGTTTTTTTAACTTGCATTTTTGTTTATCAT
>JAQFVV010002953.1:0-16556 GCA_028023455.1 Epiperipatus broadwayi | reverse complement strand
AATAATAATAATAATAATAATAATTTATTATTATTTTTATTTTATTTATTTATTCATTATGAAGCAAACAATAAATGTATAATACAATGAGATAAATTCCATACAAGAAAAATCTTGTGTGAGGAATTTAAATGTAACAACTAAAAACACTAATAAAATACAAAAATAATAATAATAATAATAATAATAATAATAATAATAATAATAATATCTTTTATTTTGTTTAGCATTATGTATGTTTCTGAGAAAACAAATTCTGGTGTGGCTGTTGGAAATAGTACTCTGATTGTTTTTGTTAGTGGGAGAAGTGATGTCTGCATTTGCATAAGGTTTAATGATTCTATTTGTGCTGAATGGTCCGAGAATGCTGAGGGGGTTAATTTTATTGATATTTGGTGGTGCAGCATTGGGGAGTAGAAGCATAGATCAATGAGTGATGTGTGATGACCATTTTGGAAAAATATTGTATTCATCGGTAGGAAGCCTTCACCACTCATCAGTGGTATAGATATTCGGTGAAGCCATTTTTCTATGAATTTCTGATATGACATGTTGCAATCAAAATAAAAGATATGAATCTCAACCCCATACAACAATATCTGGCATACATAAGCATTCTATCATTCAATATCTCACATGTGACAAAAAATCAACCACCACCATCCAAATTGTTGACACTTGCAAATGAAATTCATAAACAAATAACCATGATTGTGCCATCACACCAAACACAGCAGTATATTCATGGTCTAACAAGTACATACAACAAAACATATGAAACACTAAAAGAATATTTAAGAATCAAAAAAATCAAAATATGCATAACCCAACCACATACATGGACCAGAGCATACATTAAATGGGCACTGGGAAACCCACCAATCATCAAAGTTCCAATGGCAATAAAAACAAAGGATGGCACATATACAGGACCCAATATGATCCTTCCTATCTTTGAGCATTTTAAAACCAAACTGCAGTCTAAAACACCACTTAAATTACACTCCAAGCTATTTGGACCAGCAGAAACACAAAAACCTTTCACAACAAAGGACTTCCTGACAAAACTAAATACAATACCAAATGCATGCCATCCAGGAAGTCCTGGAATACCATTATTTATACTAAAACACCTAAGTAAATACACAGCACAATATCTATGCAACCTAGCAAACCACCTATCTCAAGAAATTCAGGATGTGGAGGGAGTTCATCCCATTGCAATAGTGCCATTCAACAAAAAAGCTAAAACTACCCCATCCCTCACAGAGCTCAGACCAATTTCCATGGAATCTCTGCCAATAAAAATTTTTGGAAAAATAATAAAAGAAACAATAGAACCACATATAATGCTGCTGATATCAGAAGTTCAATTTGCCAAAAGAAACTCCTCCACAATTCAAGCGGCATCATTATTTAAAGCAATCCTGGATTCGACAAGACAGAAAAAAAAAATACAGTCCAATAGCAATTCAACTAGATATCGAGGGAGCTTTTGATGGAGTAGACATTTCCATATTGCTAGACATGCTTGGAAACACATCTATCCCCAAGACACATCTGTACATCATTGCAAATCTACTTCTCAACAGAGAAATACACATAACGTTAAATGGAAGAAATTCTCCATCATTTGTTCCTACCCAATCCATATCCCAAGGCTCTCCTCTCAGTTCACTATTATTTATTCTATATATTAACCCTTTAATAGAAAAAATCCAAAAAACATTTACTGGCATTCAAGTACCTGGCACTACACAATATATAGCTTGCTTGGCTTATATGGACGACATCACAGTCTTTCTCAATTCAAAAAAACAATTACCGCAATTACAAAAAATTCTTAAAGAATATACACAACAATACAAATTGAAGGTTAATCCAGAAAAGTCTACTGCTTGGTCCATGTTTACTGAAAAACCATGCACGTCCATTTACAAAGCAAAACCAACCTGTTTTTTATGATTCCCATTTCATCTGGGAATAACCGGAATGAGGTGTTCAATACAAAATAGATTAAAAGAAGAAGCACAACGCATTGTCACCTCCCTATCTAAAACATATCTCTCCATATATTCTAAAGTCCAGCTAATAAACCAACTTATAATGACAAAAATAACATATTATTTACCAATAATAAAATTCTCAAAAGGTTTCAAAGCAAGAATTAAAACCATCTGCAACCAACTTCTATGGTCAAGAAAAGTGGTTGCAATATCAACAAAAAGACTAAATCAACCCCTTATTAAAAATGGTTTGGGTTTGCACAACATTGACATTTTTTATGCACAAAAATTAAGTAATCTAGTAATTTCCATTACAAACCAATTTTCAAAACTTAAATGCTTAATTCAAATTACTCCAATGGACAAACCACCCCCAACAGGTCTATATATATCATCAATCAACCATCAATATAAAACAACTTTTAACAGAACAGAACAATATACACACAAATATTCATATTGGAACATTCACGAACAAATTCAACAGGAAAAGGACCTAAATAACAATAACACAATACTCGAAATAAACAACAGAAAACTACTACATGAATACAAAAAGTGGTCACTAGAACCCAAATTTTTTGATTTCATTCTAAAAATAAATCTTATCACAATGCCAACATCATACTTCTTGCACCATAAAAGGATGTATATTTCAATAGACCCCCTTTTGTGAACTATGTCACAAGGCTGAAGAGACTCTAAAACACCTATTGTATCAATGTACTGCATTACACAATGTAAGAACAATGATGAGTGCAATATACCATCAGAAAAACATGACCATTGATCAAATAATTAAGGGTTTTAAAGGCAGATCAACACCCAACATTAGGGCAGCAACCTTTATATTATATGCTTTTTGGTGTACCAGGTGTACCTATCTAATGGGCAACAACCCCAGAAGGCATCCGTCCACCTTCTACAACAAATTAAACCAGATATGTAATAGAGACAAAATAATAGCAAATCCCCATATTTACGCAACTACGTGGTCTCTTATCAAACAACAATCAATGCTATAAGCACCAAAAAATTCAAGAACACTGAAAATTCAATAACATTAAAACACCAAAATAAAAAAGACAATTTTTTCCTCTCTCTACAATTAATAATTTTTTATGTAAGAATTAGATTACTTTTTATTGAAAACATGAACTGAAGACTATAAAAATGCTTGTATACAAAACCAATGGTAAAACCACTGTTAAAAATCAATGTAAAATCAATGTAAAAAACTATGTATTTCTTTGATTAATAAACTTCCTTTTTTGAAACATCATCATCATCATCATCATCATCATCATCATCATCATCATCATCATAATAATAATAATAATAATAATAATAATAATAATAATAATAATAATAATAATAATAATAATAATAATAATAATAATAATAATAATAATAATAATAATAATAATAATAATAATAATAATAATAATAATAATAATAATAATAATAATAATAATAATAATAATAATAAAAAAAAAAACGAAAGATAATATCCTTAAAAAAATGTTAGCACAACACAGCAATGAGACCCAGACCTGATATTTCCAGAAATGGACACTCTATCAGTACTCACAAGTAAACAACACAAACAGTAAAAAAAATAAAGAAGGTTTTAAAAAAATTTGTTTGCATTTAAGTGTATATAAAATAACTGTTATAAGCAATATATATATATGAACATCTAAAAGTTGTAAAATATTATTATTTTATTTTTTTTGATAAGTAAAATATTATTTATGAAGATAATTTCATTATATGCAAAATTACTATAATTAGGAGGCAATATTTTTAAAATAAATTTTATTTTTAAGTAAATTATTAATAATATTATGTTACTTTTTATATAAATAAGGATCAAAAATGATTGGAAAATCTAAACATTTTTTTTTACATATGAATTTTATTAATTGTAATGATGAAAGGATATCAACCTGTTCGATTTTGTGCAATGGTAGACATGAAATATATTTTGAGGCTAGAGGAATTGACACAATAAGTTTAAATAAATAAAAAATATTTATCTTATAATTTAAATAATAAATATTTATATTCAGAATGTGTCTTTAGAAATAAAGTGATTTGGAAATCTAAACATTTATGTATCAGTTCTATTAATTACTATGCCAAAATAGCATCAGTCTATTCAGTTTAGCATAATGATAAGAATATATATGCAATATATTTCAAGTTCTTGCCTAGAGATTCAAAGCCTGGGTAATTGTCACAAATAAGTTTAAGTAAACAAGTTTTCCCCTTATATTTACATAAAAATATTTACACTCAGAACTTATTTCTAATAATGAAATGATTCAAAAATGTAATCAATTTTATTTACATGTAAATTTTATTAATTACCTTGGTGTCTTGGCATCTCAGTAGAGAAGCACCTTTGTGCCCCACCCAATCTGCACACCTGAGCATGGTAGCCCTGTATATATGCTTATATTAAGCCACCAGAGTAATATTAACTACACCTCAAAACCAATGTGAGAAAGCTTTTGTTCACACATTATAAAGATAGCATGTTGTATAAATTATAAGCACACCATTTCAGTACTATTGATATCTATGAGAGGCAAGAAAATAGATATAATTTATATATTACATTTCAAGAACTACTTTATCATTATTTTGCAGTAGTTAGTAAATAACCATAGTACATACATGCCTCGAAATGCCCTTAAATAATCAATAGCATATTTAAACATTGCAATATAGGCAAGGTGGATAATAAAAAATATACAAATAGGCTCTCAGTATCTAGGTGCAGGCAGTGTCGAAGATTAATAAGCCACAATCTCTCTTTCATGAAGGGCTTAAAATATGCAATAGCAAGAGAAAAATATAATAAACAATATATGAATAGGCACTCTATATCTATTTGCAACAGTGCCAAAAGATTAATGAACCCAATATCTCTTTCATGGAGGGACTGAATATATCCAAGAGAAAAAATATCTACCTTAATTGCCAAATTAATAGCTGGCTTTAAGCAGTGTGTCAATAACTAAATAAGCAAGTTATAAATATAATAATAGCAATAATAATACATAGTTACTTGTACACACATTCTCATACGTATAATAAAACATTAATCAAATTCGTTAATGTATGTAAACTCACAAGATATGATGGTATAACAAAACTGCATATTATAATTTTATAGGCTGTTTAAAATTTCATACACTGACTTTCAAACGCCAAATATTCAAACATACCAAATATAAAGGCTGTTTTACCGCAATACAATTATTTATTATGTCATATCAAATATCAGTCTAGAGAACTCGTAATAATTATTAAAATAAAATATTTACCTGGATATATTTCATTAAAAAAAAAAAACATTCACCTATTTTATTTCTTACCAAATTCTTGGATAAGAAGTACTATCAAAATATTTCTGTAATACCATATTAAATATATTAATAATATTAACATAAAATTACAATTATATATTTTAAAGAATAAATTTTCTGTACATGTAAAAACATTTATACCTGATACCATTATTTTACCAGCTAATGAAAAGATTCAAGTTTTTCCCATAATGAGAATTAATCCCTTTTTAACAAAGAGTCCATTTTGTTGTCTTCTTATGTGACTTATCATAATAGTCTTTTATTATGATGGCCAAAAAATAAAACACATACACATATCACAGTTCAAATTAGGAATTCCTTAAATATTCTCTACAGCTACAATACAATTCACTAAATAATTTATTGGCAAAATCAGAAGCAGATATTAACAATTAATGAACAGTAAAATGGTTCTATCATAAGTTTGAGTATTATTTATTAATGTTTAGACATAGTGATGATGTTATATTGTCCTCTTTTTTGATGGAGTGGTAAAATAAACCAGCAATCAACAATTGGACTAATTCTGGATACTTAATCATTTATAATAGTCATAATAAGGTAACATATTACTGGCATTGACTGAAAAGTGTATAAAAATATCAATAAAGACTTTTTCAAGGTTTTGAAAAAATAACTTTTAATAACTTTTTCCTTGTCCCTACTATCGCATTTTTACGTGCAAATTCTTGAGGTTACAGCCTTAGTAAATATTACTTGCTTAATCAATATGTGTTTAAATAAATTTATAATTACAACTTTAAATTATCATAATAGATTTCTAACTATAAGATCTTTCCATTGACTCATTGTAAATCAAAAGATTTCATGAGTATTAATGTGTAATAAGAAATGTGGACTTAATCAGTGAAGTATTGAATAGCTTCATGCTCTTAGATCTAACCACTTCAGCTTCACCTATTTATATAGAAAGTAGGTTGAAGTAAAGAAGGATTCCCCTCTTTTCTTCCAAAATGTAGGCTTGTGGTTAAGACCTGTAGAGGTCGCTACTATCACATTTTTATGCATGCATTCTTGAGGTTGCAGCCTTAATAAATATTACTCTATTAAATTTATAAAAAGTATCTTGAAGATATCACATTCTGTCTTATTCTCAAAGCTGGTTGAAACTTAAAAATAATTCATCTTTTACATTCCTTTCAGTTTAAAGTAAACAAATATACAGCATTAAATTTTATTCCTAACAAAAAAAAAATATGTTGCAGTCTTTTACTAATGTTATTTATTTGTTTCAAAGTTAAAATTGGTGAAGTCATAATAAATATATTAATTGCTTGATCATAATTAATGTCAGTTTCAAAGTTATTTATAGTATAAAACAATATATATATAAAAATGGGGGGTATATGTATATGTAAATAGGTTATGTGATTATATAAAATGATTACATAAAATGAACGTTAGGGGGAGTGTTGATAGATGTGAGAAAGGTAATGTGGTATGCAAAAGATTTGGATAAAGAATTTATATCAGTATATTTGTACAAAAGATGGGATGATTGTGTTAGGAGGATTGTTGAGTATTGCAGTAGTAAGGAATAGGATAAAAGAATAGATTCTTTAATAAAGAATAAGGAGTTAGAGAGCTGGAGAACTAGTATGGAAAGTATAAAGAGTTTAACTATATATAGAAATAAACAGAAAATTAGGTGCGAGTTAATGTATGATAATAGTAAGGAAAGTAGTTTATTGTTTAAGGCTCGAATGGAATCTTTAGCAACAAGATAATATACACGTAAATCGAAAAATATGGGTGATTTAATCTGTAAATTGTGTAAGGAATAGAAAATATTAGGCATTTGTTAATTGAATGTAAATGCTTGAAAACAGAAAGGATACAAATAATGAAGTTATGGAAGAATAAATATGAAAAAAATGATTATACAGAAAGTGGATTATTGGTTTTTATGCTGGGTTTGGAAAAAGATGAGGGATTTAGATATAAAGGCCACAGAGTTGACAAAGATTATGTTGCGGAATTGGGATGGAGCA
This sequence comes from Epiperipatus broadwayi, assembly GCA_028023455.1. Classification (NCBI taxonomy): domain Eukaryota; kingdom Metazoa; phylum Onychophora; class Udeonychophora; order Euonychophora; family Peripatidae; genus Epiperipatus; species Epiperipatus broadwayi. The sequence continues at coordinate 9,158 of JAQFVV010002953.1, read as the reverse complement.
GAATATGGGAAAACTTAGAGTGAGGAATGGATGATAAAGTGGCTAACAGGTTTCTCTGGATATGGTTGCTGAGAGATTCCTGACTCTGTTTAAGAAGTCACAGTACATCGCATCACAGCACATCAGAAAAGTGTATTTTGAAAAGGCCCTAATATAGGGTGAAAACCGGTTCAATAAAGAAAATATTTATTATTTTTATATAGTTGTTTTATTTCAATTGTGTTGGAACTATTATTAATTATTGAAAACAACATTATGGACAAATTTATGTGTGACTATTATTAAGGATTATGTAGATTGTAAATATTTTTAATATTTTTGATAGTTATGTTTCCTTAAAAAAATAATCAAATGATTAATTGCTCAAGAGGTCATGGGACATTTGAAATATAAAAAGTGATCGCTTGAGTTGTGATCCTGGAATCTTTAGCTTGCAAGTTCATCAGTGTATTATGGTGCTAATACATATAAAGTATTGTGATTATTAAAGAATTTATAATAATCGTCTATAATTAAGCCACAGCAATAATAATAATTTAACTAATTTCTGGATCAATTCCCAGCAGAGAAAAGTAAAATAAAATATTCATGTGGTCAATTAAATAAGTGTTGTGCTTTGATTTTCAAATATGTATTACACAAACTCCCAATAAGTGACAATATAATTAATTATATTATTTTACAACTGATTAGTGATAAATTTTAGATTACGTGCATTTAATTAATTATAATTTTCTTTGTTTTGTTTTTTTTTTAGTTTTAAGAGTGATATATTTATTTAATAATTTTAACTTATTTATAAATATAAAAATATATGGATTTTTTTTATTTACATGGTTTTTTTTACATTATCATAAGGTAAATGGGTTATAGCTAAACCTTTTATAGATTTGTTATTAGCATAGGAAATTCTGAGATTTATAATTTTTTTTTACTATTTTGCAGAATATCTTGAAGAATGTAAATATAATGTAGTAAATATAATGTAGAATGCAAAGAAATTAAGGTTAACATTATAAAAATAGTCAAGCGTTGGTGGCCGAGTGGTCAGCACAGCCGCCTTACAAGCAATTGTCCCGGGTTCGCTTCCGCTGATGCTTTGACACATGAAAAAAACATAAAATATTTACCGTGCCAATTATTAATTATATAAATTATTATTGTTGTTATTATTATTAGAAGTCACCAATTTGTTGTACATTACTAGCAATTATCATATAAATGAATGCCTTTCCAATCATAAAATTCTTGGCCTAGGTTGCAGGAGTAATTTATGTTAGTTTTTATTTGAAAAGTTTAAAATGATGTTTTGTTATTGACATGCATGCAAACAAATGCTGGTAGCAGCATATCATTTCACTGCTGTCTAGTACAGATAACATTAAAAAACCCAATAATGTTAAAAAAAAGATACAACCTCTTTTTAAAAAATTCATGCCAACAACAATATTACATCTCTTTCTTATATGCTCACTCAAATGTTTCCAAGAGCAGTTCATTTCAATCTACTTTAGAGCCATCACTAAAAACTTAAGTAATAAATGTTCACCAGATGGTATAATCCTATACTTCCATTATTAGATGAGTTTCAGGATTTTGTCTTCATCAGTGAGTATTAGAATTAAATCTGAAACTAATATACTTATGCATCTAGCAGCTACTTTTTACTTTTTTATTACTATTCAAGGTAATGGCCTGATGAAAACAAAAGCCAGAAACTAATCTGAGAAGAGAGATAATATAGCACTATACCATCTGAAATCTGTTGATTTGTCAAGCTTATGGTAAATAGCTTAAGATTAGACTAAAGCTTATAAATAATTGTTAGACTTAAAAGCTATAAGATAGATTTTAGTATACGATGAGAAGCATAATCAATAAAAAAATTTGCATCAGAATTATGGCACCTTGCATTTATCAACTCTTTCTTTTCTAATTACAATCCCAACATATCCTATTGATAATAGGTTATCTGCATTCAGTTAGTTGTAACTTAATATTTATTTACTTAATTTTAGAATTAGGCATATTTTTTTTGTTGTATGTTTTTATTTACTATTTGCTGTTGTTTTCTTATCCTATCTCAATAGTGACAAATGTTTTTATGTGCATGTAGTACAAATTTACAAATAATAAGTATTGAATTGATGGTGTACTATGCAGTTTTTAATAGAAGAAAAAATAATTAAAACATTATTATTGCAGAATTTTGCTGAGACAAGTTTAAAAACTAATAAAGAATTTCATAAAGAAAACTCATAATGTGTCATATACTGCGCTATATAAAAATCAACATCAATCCTTTATTAATGCGATTTTTGCTGTTGTTCATCAGATGACAAATGTTTTATATTATATTCATACATGATTACTTTTGGTAATAAACATTCCAAATGAGAGTCATCATTCTATTCCTAAAATTATCTTCTGTAAGATTCATTTCAGAAAATAATAACTTGCAAGTATATGTACTGAAAAAAACTGCTAATATAGTCATCATTAATTTTTTAAACAACTAAAAATTTCAGGATTGGCGTTTTAAACTCTCATTATTCTATCTGCATATTTTTTAAATACAATTTTGTTCCATAAGAATTGGATTGAAATTAATTTCAAGAATGCATTCTTGAGGTTTATTGCCTTAGTAAATATTACTTCTGTATTCAATGTGCGTTAAATAAATTTATAATTACAACTTTAAATTATCATAATATATTTCTAACTATAAGATCGTTCCATTGACTCATTGTAAATTGAACGATTTTGTGAGTTACGAATGTATAATAGGAATTGTGGACTTAATCAGTGAAGTATTGAATAGCTTCATGCTCTCAGATCTAACTGCTTCAGCTTTACATATTTATATAGAAAGTAGGTTGAAGTAAAGAAGGGTTCCCCTTGGGTTCCCCTCTTTTCTTCCATAGCATAAGCTTGTGGTTAAGACCTGAAGAGATCCCTACCTTCACATTTTCAAGTGGGCATTCTTGAGGTTTATTTCCTTAGTAAATATTAATTGCATTTCTGTATCTTCCAAAAACCTTCAAATTAAATTTATCTGGTGATGTTGTGTCTAGCTGTAAAATAATTTTTGAAGTTTCTGAAAATTGTCCAAATTATGTAAATCTTGAAGAAAATTTGTTGATTATTGATCAAATAGTGGCAAAAAATTCTTGTGCTGATTTAATTTGAATTTTTTTTGCATGAGATTCTAAATCTGTGAAGAATTTTTTTATTTAGTAAATATTTGAAGGTGTTGGATATATCCTGATTAAAAATTTACAATTTAACTTCAAATGTTTTGGTTAAATGAAACATTTAACATCACATGATCACCATTTCTTGTGCTTGCTCATAATTGTTGTTAAACAGGCAAAACTTTCCATACAGTAGCACCATTCAGTGCAGGCCAGAGTAATCAATGGATGCCAGAAGGCTTGTGCATAAAATTCCCATCTAGTGCCTACTCATCCAATATCCCCAGACTAGTTTCTATCTTGTGGCTTTCGTCAGTGAGGACCTTGGATCTGAAAGCATTGCACTGTTTAATACCTTGAAGTTTAACATTTAATTCATTTAAATGTAAACATAAATTTTAAAAGAAAAAAAAAATGTTAATTTGAAAAACATTCAATATTCATTAATTGACTATATTGTTCAATGATTTTCTCATTATGTGAAAAAGAAAAAAGCTTAATTTAAATTAAATCAAACTTGTTTACATTCAGTGAATCTTTGAAGAATTTTTCCATGAATTAACAATATATTATTGTATAAATGTAAACTATTACACAGTAAGCTTACCTCAATTAATAGCTCTATAAATTTTAATTTATTTAGAATATGGGAAGATATAAAATGAAACAATTTTCTTCATATATTTATAACATTTTCCAGTAAATTGAAACTGGCTTTTGCACATAAAACCTACTGATGTATAATTTTATGACAATCCTGAATTAAATATCTAATATATTCAGTAAATAAAATAACCAACCATTTATTATCTCTGGTTATACTGCAATCATCAACACTAATTACTGATTCAATTTTAAAAATATCTATTTCCCATTCAGCAAATGGATATATAACTATATTGCAAATATCCATTCTTTTTGTTGTTACTGGTAATGATGTCAAATAAATTAATTCTTCTTTTATATTATGCCCAACACTAACAAATTAAAAAAAAACTGCTATAATTAATCTGTTTTTGTTAGTAACTGATCAATTAGTGTATAATTAATTTAGTTATATCAATATTCCTATCAAGGCTAAGAGAAATTAAACCATAAGATTTTATAATCAACATTTTGCTGATGATTTATATTTGGAACCATTTCCAAAATTTTATCTTTCATCATATATCTAGCCAAAGACTTATTTATTCTTTGAATAATTTTTACATTAGTTATAAAATCATCAAAAAGAATGAGTGCATATTTTGACCATGCTTCCTTCATAATTTCCATGTTTGGTAATTAGACTTAAGTCAAAAAAACTAGTAGCAATTATATTTTGAAGACTGCCAATAAATTTCATTATGGGTATTGATAGAAAATTTTAATTTTAATTACCCGAATAATTTTTTATTATTTACCTTTGTTTTTTTCCAAGGAGAAATTTACGGTTTATTTAAGAATTCCATTTTATTGATGAAATTCTGCACATGTAATGCTTTATTGTTTTTGTTAATTATGTATTAATTAACAAATTATGAAACTATACTATTTAATAATAATATTTTCTATTTTTTATTTAGAACTGTACACAAATTTAATCAAATGTATTATTTTTATGATTTTTTAAAAAAAATCAAACATTTTCCTATATGTCTAAATTAAACTATCCTTACAATTACTCAGTAAAAACTAAAGAAAAAAAACACAATGCAAATCCATAACAATAATATATATGCCACTATTCTTTTCCCCTACTAGCCACCACATTATAGGAGTCATAATGAACATGTTCTATTAAAGATGGGGAAAAATTTGTAAATCTTAAGAATGGATAAAAAAAAATATTGTTTAATAGTTAAATTTTTTTTGAATAATTTATAAATATTTAAAATTATATCATATATAAATCATTCTATTGCTAAAAATTTTTTTATGCATGCCATGTTTATAAGGAATTTATAGATTAGCCATGGTTATCCTATTTCATCAAAGATAAAGTTTCTTCCATAAATAATAATAATAAATTCAAATTATGAATTAACTATATTTAAAAAATAAAAAAAGAGAGAATATAAAAATTAAATTCAAAGTACTTTTGAAAAAAGTCAACAATAAGCAGTCTTGGTTGTGTGGAAAATTACCCCTAATATGACCCATTTAGTGTCTGAAAGATTAAATTTTTTTATTCAAAGCCAAAATCGAATTTCTCACAATGGAAAAAAACTTGAATGCCTTATTTATTTATTCTAACAAAAAATAAATAAATAAGAAGATGAAATATTATATATATTACTTCAGGAATAAGATGTTAAATATCAATAAAATTTAAAAATATTTGTTTTGGTTTTTCATGTGTAAATTAGGCCTAAGATGATCCATTTAAACAGCAATATATTCAAAGGATTAAAAGATTTCTTTATTGAAATCACATTATTCAGAGCATTAATTTTTAATTTCAGTATCTGGTTATCTTCTTTACAAATATAAAGTTTCTGACTAAAAACCTACTGGAACTAATAAAGGAATGTTTGTTTTTTTTTTTTACATATAGCACAATTCTCAGAGTGCTTCTATAACCAAAATACATATTCAGAGATAACAATGCATAAAATTTGAATTAAAACTGTCACATTTTTATAGTAACTTTGATTAAATTTAGTCAAATAGTTGAATCATTATTAGAGAATAGCGGAAAAAGCTTAACTTGTACTAACAATATCCTGTTGCGTATTTCTGAAGAATTTGGAAAAGTGTTCTTTTCAAAATGTAGAAAATATTTTTATTTATTTATTAATAAAGCATTTATCAGTCTGTTGCTTTAAAATTCAGAAACTAATAGATATTGCATGGCACAATAATGGGAAATGTCTAAAATTATTTAATTTTTCCACTTTTCCAGCGAGGCATTCCAAAGAGCAAAATACACATTAAAAAACAAACAAACAAATAATAGAAATTTTTTATTATAATGCTACATTATAACCTACCTCAAAGTACAAACTAAAGTTTGATTCAAAATATAAAAATTTCTCTTGAGAGTAGGTACATCAAGCAGTAGAAAATATACAGGAATACAAATAAAATGTATATCTGCTCAAGATATTTACCTTTTTATTTTGCATTAAATACCTCTTATATTTAAAAAAAAAATAGACGTTATAAATAATCCTATAAGAGAATAACTTTAATCTTTGATTTAATATATGTCATAATATATAAACTTAATATATGTTCATTTGCATTTTAATGATCTAATGAGGTTATTATATTGAGTAACTAAAATAATTTGTGATGACAAAAGGTGGGGAAAAACCTGCAAATTGTCAACCATGATGACTTAATAATCATGAATAATAGTTTGCAAGTACTTATGACTTAACTGTATTGCCTTATCAATCAATCTACCTATAAGTAAATTTATCAGTATGAATGAATAACCAAAAATATCATAAATAAATATTACTATATTCAATATAAAAAAAAAAATACTAATTTTATCACGAATTAAAAGTAATTAAAATGAAAGTAATAATTTAAATATGTAAGATTCTAATTAACTGGTAATTTATTCAAACGATCTGATATAGGAAATATAAATTCTGGGCATCATCAAAATTAATCGATAGATCTTTTGCATATTTTTTGACTTCATTGAAAAGTAAAAATAATTCCACGATCTTCAGAAATACTATAGTTATTCACATATTCAGTATTTTTTAAATCATTTCCCTTCCCTTTAGAATTCTAATGTTTTATGAAGAATTTTTTTTAAAACTATTTGATAGTTTTTAATATAAACACAGTGTCAAACCTCGGCAGTTTTTTCTCATCAAACACATGTAAACCATGTGATATAGTAATTAATTAGAAATTAGAAACGCTTTATAACTGCGTTAGCAATTAATTCTTTTTTTCCATAACATTTTTTGTTTTTCCACCAGATGGACCTACTTCCTTTTTTTTAAAGGTCGCAAAAAATATTTTTTAATTTTTCCACGTTCGTCATTTTTAAACATTAACGCATACCTTATATATTGGTGAAAAAAATAACCCGTTTCAGTATAATAATAAAAACGCATTGCCAGTATTTAAAATTTCACAAATAAATATAATTATGAAAAATTGTGAAAGTATTATATGCATTCAAAATTATTTATATGCATTTCTTAATCATTCGATATTTAATTTAAAATGTTTCCAGGTTTTGTTTGTAATACTAAGTTTTAAATCTAAAATTTTAATAATTAAAATTAGTTCTATATATATTAATTTTTCTTAACTTTTATGAATTGTTACATATATATAAAGAAGTTAGTCATCGTACAACTGAAAGTTTTACATCAAATCTTATGATTCGCTGTCATAGCACACTGCATTTGTTTTTATGGATGCTGTTATAATGAAGAAATTACTGACGCCAGTAGACAGGATTCAGTTCTTAAGGGACACTAAGCGTTAATGGAACGCTGACAGCTCGTTCTAAGTCAATGGTTCTCCGAACAGTTTGTTATTTAACAAAATTTATTTTATTGCTCTGATAATAACGCCCTCCAAAATAATGGAAACCATCAACAGATAGTAAAAGATTTTTTAAAAAGCTAAAAATTGTTAAATGTAATTGGTTTAGATTCTACATTATTAAAAATATGTTTTAACTTTAAAAATGATTACGTTAAGAAAGAAAGAAAAAAGCAATATACGTGTAAACTTAAAAATGATTAAGAATTAAGTGATTTATAATATTTTATGTTATTAAACCTTTTTGCTTCTAAGCTTTTTAAAAAAAGTTAAATCAATATTCGATAAAAGTATCTTTTTTTATTTTTATTTAGAAAAAATAAATTTATTAGTTTTTTCCCCCTAATATTCACAAATTTTAAATTGAAGGTATATATTTTTGGCTAAAACAAATTATACATATAATTTGAAGTCTATTGACAGTCAAGAACCACTTATTTTCTATCTATCTCTCAAACTTCTCTTTGTCCACCTGTCGCTTCTACTTACCTCTTTTCTTCAACTACGTGAGTTTAACATATATAAGCTATGTCATTGATACGCGTTAAAAATTTTATAAAATAGAACATATCTAAGATCTATGTTCAAGTCTGTAATAGAACCCCCCCCTCCTTTTTTTAAATAACTGACAATTTCCAATTAAGTAATCTGTCTTCCTATGGCGATTTATCTAACTATGTAATAATCGCAATGAATGATTATTTATATATTTAATTAGAAGATAAAGTAAAAACAAAAAGCTTTTACTAAAAGCCGGTTGATGAGTAATATGTAAATAATCCTTCAATATGTCTCAATAGTTGCAAAACATTGATGGAGAAGTCAGTTTTACTGCAATGAGTTATTTAAAGCTATTACTTTATGGGACATGATGTGTGTGTATAAATACAAACATAAATATATATTAATTAATATGTTCATAATCATGTACAATCTCGAAAATAAATACAGAAGGAAACAAACTAAGAAAAACAAAAATTTAAACTTTGCATTAACTCTACGAACTAATACTTAAAACTATATAATAATCACACAATTATTTTAACTAGAATAAAAATTCATTTGAGTTTAAGTACCATATCATTTTAATTACTTTAATTAGAATAAAGATTGAATTTAAAATCAGTTTTTTTCTGATTTATACATTTTTTCAACAAACTTTTATTATTCATCCATACTCCCACATAACTTTTAATATATTTATTTGATATTTTGTGAAAGTGTTTAAATCTTGTTTACAAATATCGTTGACTAACTATAACTCAATAAGATCATCCTTTTGAAAAACAGTTTACAATCATTGAGGGTTTCTTTAAGATAACCGTTATAACATAACATAAAATTGCTTCTCTCATAAAATCATGCTGGCTGACAACAACAACAGCAGCAACACAACAACAACAATAACAATAATAATAAGAAGAAGATGAAGAAGAAGAAGAAGAAATAGGAACAAACTTA
>JAQFVV010002952.1:0-16605 GCA_028023455.1 Epiperipatus broadwayi | reverse complement strand
TGCGATATCTACATAAATGTAGGCTCGCATGTATATATTATTGATTCTCAATAATATTAATAAAGAGAAGGGTTTCGTTAAAAGAAATAGAAAAAAAAAAAAGAAAGAAAAAATTTAGTTAAAAGGATTCTAAAAACTTATTTTAAAAGAAATTAGAAAAGCTAAATAATGATGAAAGATTAGAAAGGAAAGGGGAGGGGTGTAAAACTGAACGCGTCTCTTTCTTTCTTTGTTAAATAAGAAAATCACGTGTAAAAAGAACGAAATTAATTATAATTGTAAAAATTAAAAATGTAAACTTGTACCAAATTTCCAAATAGATTGGTACAAGATAAAGTGAGAGAAAGGAATGTTGCGATTAGTAACATTCAATATTTAAAAGAATGAAAGAAATTAATTATAATTGTAAAATTAAAAATGTAAACTTGTACCAAATTTCCAAATAGATTGGTACAAGATAAAGTGAGAGAAAGGAATGTTGCGATTAGTAACATTCAATATTTAAAAGAATGAAAGAAATTAATTATAATTGTAAAATTAAAAATGTAAACTTGTACCAAATTTCCAAATAGATTGGTACGAGATAAAGTAATGAAAAGGAATGTTGCAATTAGTGGCATTCAATATTAAATGTATCAAAAGAATGAAATGAAAATTGTAATTAGAAATTGGAAAAATGTAAACTGTATAAAAAAAATTCCAGATAGATTGGTAAGATAAGAATGAAAAGGAAAGAGGCAATTAGAGACATTAGATAGCAAGACAGCGAGAGGATAAGCAGAGCTGATTTAGAAGTAACCGGTTGGTTTTTTTTTTGCTGGCTAGAATTTAACAAAATAATAATAGAAGGGACGCTGACATGGAGGGCTAGTGGCAAACACCGGGCGTTTGCTCGGTCTATCTCCGTCTAACCATTCGCTCACTACTTATAACAACTAAAATGCTGCCGAGAAGAGACCGCCGTTACAGAACCAGATCTGCCTGGAGATTCGAAGTAGAATGTTGAAGGGATGAAGACCGATTAAAATGTGGAATTAGAAAGGAGACAAACCCACGTCAAAAGACTATAAACTCTCACTCCATTCACTGGAACGTCTGAAAAAGCGAGCAACCATCTCTGCAAAAGAAGGGAAGGTTTTCCCCCTCGATGGTTGATCCGACATTGGAAAAATCATACCTAGGTAACTATTAATACATGCATGTCAGAATTAATTTGAAATAAGAAATCAGTCAGAACTAAATTATTAAAAAGTTGTGCAACACTTCGGACAGTTATCATTAAAAGAACTTATGATTGTAATCTATTAATGTATGAGAAGGTAACAATTGAGTTACGATAATTTATTTAATGTTTCATTTGAATTATATTCTTTATTGTATATTTATGTATTTATTATGTTAGTGTGTGGATATATATATGTGTTTTAGGATTGTATTATGCATTAGAATTAGCGAATTGCAAATTAAATTTTATTTATAAAAGGAAGTACTTAGTCATTTGCGTTTTCTTTCTCTACCAAGCGAATAACTATTTAGAGTGAATTAAAATTAGATCAGTGAGCTAACAAGTTGATTAATTGAGGTATAAAATAAAGTAAGCTAAATGGATAAATAAATCCAGTCTGTATTGTAAATAGAGTAAAGGAAGGAAGTGCTATAATTTATATTCCTGCTGTACCGTGATAATTCCGGGAAATTTTATAAATATTCCAGGCGCTGGGCAGAACTAATTATTCGATACAAATAATTTGCCCAGCAGAGAAGAAGCGTTTAATTGAGAAATATAATGCTGGGATGATATTTTATTATGTCAGTGTTCAATTAAGAATATATACTCGATTTTAGGATGTATATTGGCTTCTTGCTTGTGGTAATCATCATCATCGGTGGTTAACCGGTCGATCACATAATTAAGTGCGGCTGGGGTCTTTAACCGCACGGCGGTGGTGTTACAATATATATTTTTATAATAACACATATAAATTCTTAACTTGAACAAAACCCCTTTGTTGTTTGTTTGTTTTTTTTTCTTTATTTTAAAAAAAAACTTTTCTTTCTTCCCTTTTTTCCCTTTTTTTTTTTTTTTTTATAAAATATTTCTCAGTCTAAATTCGGTTTTCCGATTGTTTGACTTTATTTAACCTCGCTGTATAGATCACATATGGGTATATCTATTTTACTCAGGGCGCTATAATTTAATTCAATCTGCTTTTTTTTTTTTCTGAATGTGACAATATCCCGGACTGGCCCCCAAAAACTGTAACACCACCGCCGTGCGGTTAAAGACCCCAGCCGCACTTAATTATGTGATCGACCGGTTAACCACCGATGATGATGATTACCACAAGCAAGAAGCCAATATACACCCTAAAATCGAGTATATATTCTTAATTGAACACTGACATAATAAAATATCATCCCAGCATTATATTTCCCAATTAAACGCTTCTTCTCTGCTGGGCAAATTATTTGTATCGAATAATTAGTTCTGCCCAGCGCCTGGAATATTTATAAAATTTCCCGGAATTATCACGGTACAGCAGGAATATAAATTATAGCACTTCCTTCCTTTACTCTATTTACAATACAGACTGGATTTATTTATCCATTTAGCTTACTTTATTTTATTCCTCAATTAATCAACTTGTTAGCTCACTGATCTAATTTTAATTCACTCTAAATAGTTATTCGCTTGGTAGAGAAAAGAAAACGCAAATGACTAAGTACTTCCTTTTATAAATAAAATTTAATTTGCAATTCGCTAATTCTAATGCATAATAAAATCCTAAAACACATATATATATCCACACACTAACATAATAAATACATAAATATACAATAAAGAATATAATTCAAATGAAACATTAAATAAATTATCGTAACTCAATTGTTACCTTCTCATACATTAATAGATTACAATCATAAGTTCTTTTAATGATAACTGTCCGAAGTGTTGCGCAACTTTTTAATAATTTAGTTCTGACTGATTTCTTATTTCAAATTAATTCTGACATGCATGTATTAATAGTTACCTAGGTATGATTTTTCCAATGTCGGATCAACCATCGAGGGGGGAAAACCTTCCCTTCTTTTGCAGAGATGGTTGCTCGCTTTTTCAGACGTTCCAGTGAATGGAGTGAGAGTTTATAGTCTTTTGACGTGGGTTTGTCTCCTTTCTAATTCCACATTTTAATCGGTCTTCATCCCTTCAACATTCTACTTCGAATCTCCAGGCAGATCTGGTTCTGTAACGGCGGTCTCTTCTCGGCAGCATTTTAGTTGTTATAAGTAGTGAGCGAATGGTTAGACGGAGATAGACCGAGCAAACGCCCGGTGTTTGCCACTAGCCCTCCATGTCAGCGTACCCTTCTATTATTATTTTGTTAAATTCTAGCCAGCAAAAAAAAAAACCAACCGGTTACTTCTAAATCAGCTCTGCTTATCCTCTCGCTGTCTTGCTATCTAATGTCTCTAATTGCCTCTTTCCTTTTCATTCTTATCTTACCAATCTATCTGGAATTTTTTTTTATACAGTTTACATTTTTCCAATTTCTAATTACAATTTTCATTTCATTCTTTTGATACATTTAATATTGAATGCCACTAATTGCAACATTCCTTTTCATTACTTTATCTCGTACCAATCTATTTGGAAATTTGGTACAAGTTTACATTTTTAATTTTACAATTATAATTAATTTCTTTCATTCTTTTAAATATTGAATGTTACTAATTGCAACATTCCTTTTCATTACTTTATCTCGTACCAATCTATTTGGAAATTTGGTACAAGTTTACATTTTTAATTTTACAATTATAATTAATTTCTTTCATTCTTTTAAATATTGAATGTTACTAATCGCAACATTCCTTTCTCTCACTTTATCTTGTACCAATCTATTTGGAAATTTGGTACAAGTTTACATTTTTAATTTTTACAATTATAATTAATTTCGTTCTTTTTACACGTGATTTTCTTATTTAACAAAGAAAGAAAGAGATGCGCTCAGTTTTACACCCCTCCCCTTTCCTTTCTAATCTTTCATCATTATTTAGCTTTTCTAATTTCTTTTAAAATAAGTTTTTAGAATCCTTTTAACTAAATTTTTTCTTTCTTTTTTTTTTTTCTATTTCTTTTAACGAAACCCTTCTCTTTATTAATATTATTGAGAATCAATAATATATACATGCGAGCCTACATTTATGTAGATATCGCAATATAAAACGACAAAATAGTGTTAAAAGAAAAAGTGTTAAAATAAGGATTAGACGGCATAACCGTATATATGTAGGTATATAGTAGTTGTAGAGACAGTAGAATAGACCTAAGATTTAGAGAAAAATATAGAATAATAAGAATAGATCGCTTGGTGAGAGAGGGAAAGTGGAGCAAAAGACAACTGAATTTTATAAAAAGAGAGAAAGAGACGGGGTAAAATTTTCTAGGCACGATCTACATTATATAAATAAATAAAATCAAGAGAGGGAAAAGATTTTATTATTTGAAAAAAAAAAAAAAGGGTTTGTGAGTTTAAGGGGATCTTTAAAGCAGCATAAACAAGTGAGTTAATGGATGAGGACGGGGCAGGCCAGCAAACGTACCTAATATGAAATAGCGTTGATAAACAGTATTGCATTTAATAATAATTGGGAGAAAAGAATTACTTAGTCAGTGATAACATTCATTTAGAGTCAATGCAAACGAGGTCGAAAGCGAAAATGGACGATCAACTTGCAACCACGAAAAGTACCAGTGAAGAACAAACGGAATTGCCCGGAGAAACAGATAGGGAAAGAGAAATAGAAACCAGTAGTGGAAATGAAAGTGACATTAATGATGATAAACAAGAGCCGAAAGTTAGTATAGAAATTTATAATTTAATAAAAATGATGGAGAAAATGGGGGAGGATCAACGGCAGTTCATAAAGGAGATAAGGGAAAGAGATGAGCAGAGAGATGAAATAAATAAGAAAATGATAGAAGATCAGCAAAGGTTTATGAAGGAATTAAAGGAAGATAATAAAAAGATGATAGACGAGTGGCAAAAACAGTTGGTTGACAAATTCGACATAAAAAATGAAGAGTTAAGTAAAAGGGTTGAAGAAACCTCAAATCAGATTTTTGTCACGAATGAAAGGCTAAACGGACAGGCTGAGTTACTAGAAAACTTAGAGCAGAGACTCACTGGAGAAGTAAATAATGTAGAGCAAGAGGTTGTGATGAAAGTAGAGGGAAGGATGGCACATTTTGAGGATAAAATAGAAACTGTGTGTCGAGAAGTAGAAGAGGTTAAAAATATGAGAGGGACAAGTTTGTGGGATAGCAGGCACAATAACGTAATAACGATAAATCAATTTTTGAAAATTCGAGTTTTTTCGGGCCACATGGGAGAAAACCCCATAGAACACCTGGGTAGCCTTGAAAGGTACGGCACATTGAATGGATTGGATGAAGAAGCCATGATTGCCATCGCATGCAGTCACCTACAGAATGCTTCACAGGAATGGTGGGACTCATTGTTTGAAAAACCAAAAACATTTGAGGATTATAAGACAGCTTTGCTCACCAGTTACTGGAGCGAAGAGCACCAGGAAAACATTCGGCACCAGATATCACAAGACAGGTGGAGACCGGGAGAAACGTTTACGCCATTTTTCCGTCACCAGGTAGCGAAATTGCGCGCACTCACTGCTAGTCCATTATCAGAGAGGCAAATTATTCGTGTAATCAGACACAATTTGCCGCAAAATGTTGAGCAAGTGCTGATAGGCACTGAACGGAAAACGGTCAAACAGGTCGCGGAACTACTAAATGCGTTCGACAGCGCTCATTCTGGTCGTAGGATAGAGGATCGAGGATTCAAACCTCCGAGAGATCCTGTGATAAATGTGGGACCAGGTAAACCCCAACAAAGGTACGGGGAAGATAGCGGTAGATTTTATGGCGGCTCGGATGGAGCTATAGGGCCTAGGCAGAATGAAGGGGATCAGAGAGGGAAGTATCCGAACGAGGACAGAGGCTTTGATAGACGAAGGGACAATAGTCCACTCCCTAGCACAAGTGGGTATATTCCCCAGAAAAAAAAGAAAGAACCTCCCGATAGGAACTAAAAGAAAGAAGCAACTGGACAAACACCTGTTGATGACTAAAGGATACCGACCCTGGACTTTGAACACGATAATCCACATGATAATGGAAATGTAGGGGGGATGGTGAACTACGAAGAGTAGCGAATATATGAATGAGGGTCTGGATTTTGAGACAAATGTGTGCAGGTATGAATCATGCGGGGATTGCATTTGAGCTTGGTCAAGCCGTCTTGCCGTTCATAAAAAGAAAAAAAAATAGGGAGTGTGTGTGTTAATCTTGTCTATACACATAAGGATAGACATGAAAATAAATCAAAAAAAAATTAGAATGAGGACTCAGCAGAGATCTGGGCTCATTACCCGTCGTACTGGGTGAAAATCCCAAAGGTATTGGAAAGATACAAGAATTAAACTAAAAATAGAATGAGGACTCAGCAGAGATCTGGGCTCATGATCCGTCTTACTGAAAAAAAAAAAAAAAATCAACTCTCTGTGCAGAATAATGTTCGGTGGGGATTAAAAGTGTTTGGGCAGTTCAAATAAATCAAATGGAATGCAGATAGTTTAACCTAGTTGTCTCTCTAAGATAATCTCATCATACGGAAGTTATACATACTAAACGTGTACCATTAAAATTTATATCAAGAAGAAAAAAAAAATATATAGTAATAAAGGAAGATAGGGGTTAAGAATTAAAATGGCTTGACCTCAGAAAATAACGCCAGTAGATTTTAATTCTTAAAAAAAATGGGGAGCGGTGTAATGCGATATCTACATAAATGTAGGCTCGCATGTATATATTATTGATTCTCAATAATATTAATAAAGAGAAGGGTTTCGTTAAAAGAAATAGAAAAAAAAAAAAGCAAGAAAAAATTTAGTTAAAAGGATTCTAAAAACTTATTTTAAAAGAAATTAGAAAAGCTAAATAATGATGAAAGATTAGAAAGGAAAGGGGAGGGGTGTAAAACTGAGCGCGTCTCTTTCTTTCTTTGTTAAATAAGAAAATCACGTGTAAAAAGAACGAAATTAATTATAATTGTAAAAATTAAAAATGTAAACTTGTACCAAATTTCCAAATAGATTGGTACAAGATAAAGTGAGAGAAAGGAATGTTGCGATTAGTAACATTCAATATTTAAAAGAATGAAAGAAATTAATTATAATTGTAAAATTAAAAATGTAAACTTGTACCAAATTTCCAAATAGATTGGTACGAGATAAAGTAATGAAAAGGAATGTTGCAATTAGTAACATTCAATATTTAAAAGAATGAAGGAAATTAATTATAATTGTAAAATTAAAAATGTAAACTTGTACCAAATTTCCAAATAGATTGGTACGAGATAAAGTAATGAAAAGGAATGTTGCAATTAGTGGCATTCAATATTAAATGTATCAAAAGAATGAAATGAAAATTGTAATTAGAAATTGGAAAAATGTAAACTGTATAAAAAAAAATTCCAGATAGATTGGTAAGATAAGAATGAAAAGGAAAGAGGCAATGAGAGAGATTATATAGCAAGACAGCGAGAGGATAAGCAGAGCTGATTTAGAAGTAACCGGTTGTGTTTTTTTTGCTGGCTAGAATTTAACAAAAATAATAATAGAAGGGTACGCTGACATGGAGGGCTAGTGGCAAACACCGGGCGTTTGCTCGGTCTATCTCCGTCTAACCATTCGCTCACTACTTATAACAACTAAAATGCTGCCGAGAAGAGACCGCCGTTACAGAACCAGATCTGCCTGGAGATTCGAAGTAGAATGTTGAAGGGATGAAGACCGATTAAAATGTGGAATTAGAAAGGAGACAAACCCACGTCAAAAGACTATAAACTCTCACTCCATTCACTGGAACGTCTGAAAAAGCGAGCAACCATCTCTGCAAAAGAAGGGAAGGTTTTCCCCCTCGATGGTTGATCCGACATACCTAGGTAACTATTAATACATGCATGTCAGAATTAATTTGAAATAAGAAATCAGTCAGAACTAAATTATTAAAAAGTTGCGCAACACTTCGGACAGTTATCATTAAAAGAACTTATGATTGTAATCTATTAATGTATGAGAAGGTAACAATTGAGTTACGATAATTTATTTAATGTTTCATTTGAATTATATTCTTTATTGTATATTTATGTATTTATTATGTTAGTGTGTGGATATATATATGTGTTTTAGGATTGTATTATGCATTAGAATTAGCGAATTGCAAATTAAATTTTATTTATAAAAGGAAGTACTTAGTCATTTGCGTTTTCTTTTCTCTACCAAGCGAATAACTATTTAGAGTGAATTAAAATTAGATCAGTGAGCTAACAAGTTGATTAATTGAGGAATAAAATAAAGTAAGCTAAATGGATAAATAAATCCAGTCTGTATTGTAAATAGAGTAAAGGAAGGAAGTGCTATAATTTATATTCCTGCTGTACCGTGATAATTCCGGGAAATTTTATAAATATTCCAGGCGCTGGGCAGAACTAATTATTCGATACAAATAATTTGCCCAGCAGAGAAGAAGCGTTTAATTGGGAAATATAATGCTGGGATGATATTTTATTATGTCAGTGTTCAATTAAGAATATATACTCGATTTTAGGGTGTATATTGGCTTCTTGCTTGTGGTAATCATCATCATCGGTGGTTAACCGGTCAATCACATAATTAAGTGCGGCTGGGGTCTTTAACCGTACGGCGGTGGTGTTACAACATATAGGTAATTGTAAGGATATGAATTAAGAATGAGGATGGATTATAAAAATAAATGAAATGAGAAAGTAAAGTATACATTCATTATCATTAGAAGCAACAATAAATATAAATAATAAATATAGCATCAAAAGCAACTATCATAAATATTACTCAAGAGGCATAGAAGAGTAATGACCAGTATTTATTGATGGAACATACACATACTTAAGTATAAAATAGCTATCAAACTTCATTGTTTTATTTTTTTTAAGCTGATGGAAAAGTCTTTGATTTGCAGTGAGTTTTTTAAATGCTGTTTTACATTTTACCATATTAATGTGAACTATAATGAACTATAAGTCTACATATTAGAGTAAATGCAAATTTTAATATTTTTATCTTGTTATATATAAAGAAAATTCAAATATTCTCACAGGAATTCAAAATCATCTTTAAAAAAAAAAAACTAAAATAATAAACTAATTGCAACAATTAAGAAAGCAGATTCTTTACACAATAAACAACGCAGTTGACTTTCAACAACATCGAACTGAAAAGTTCTGGAATTAAAAACGTTTGTCTTTTTTTAAAAAAAAAAATTGTAATGCTTGACTTATGATATTACAAAGAAATCAAGTCATGTGTCACATGACTAATTTAATATATTTATAACCAATTAAATTAACTTATAGCATTCCTGAATTGCAATCCACAGCTCATAAACTATTGAATGTATTCAACATCAAACAGATAATTATGGAACGCCACGAATTAATTTGATTGGTTATATGCTTATTTCTAACATAATTCTTAATCAATATATATAATAGAATATATATTAGTTGTTTTGTGAATAACACTATATATACATATATTGTAAGAGTATGGGTTATGAGTGAGCATGAAAAATAAAGAGTAAATACATAGAAGAAATAAAGCATCAGTTCATCATCATCAGAAGTAATTATAGATAATAAACATAGCATCATTAGTAATTCAACCTTTGCTACTGGATTTAAAGGAAAAATACTATACTTTAAAATATTAAGTTATCATAAAGCCAATGTCTCAATCATGAGATATATTTTAATTATCAGTATTTATTGCTGCATGCATATATTTAAGTGTAAAATAATTATAAAACAAAGTACTGTATATATCAAAAATTACTTGGAAAAAATATATTAATGCTAATCATTGTCAATTCTCTGGGTACCATGAGTATACTAGCTACCAATGATGTCCCTGAACATTGATATATTTTCCCCAGTTCTTTTTTATTTATACTTAGTTTTATAATTGTTCTACATTCAGTTATGTGCATGCAGTAATAATATTATTTTATAAATATATTTTATGATTGACATTGTTTGAGTGATAGCTAGCGATGCTATATTCATTATTTAAATTTAATTATAGTTATTTCTAATGATAATGATCAGTTGATGCTTTGCTTTCCTTTATTGTATTCATTATTTATTATTCACACTCATTTGTTTATCCTCAGGAATTGGAAATTAGTAGTAATTGATAGTTTATTGGCAACATCAAAAGCTAAAAATTATCTCTGTTTACATGGATATTATCTCCTCATTTCTATTCTTTAATATAATAACAGTCCATGGAAATATTTAATTCAATATATATATATTGTTACAGTCAAGCTTAAATTAATAGAAGGGGAGATGTTACAAGTTTAATGCTTACCTAATATCTTTTATAAACTTTTCTTTAACTGAAAACCACTAAATTTTTTCAAAACTCGAAAGATGATTTAGATTGAGTTTAAAGCCCACTGTTTTTGAAAATATATCCTTCTATATCATGTTTCAGTGATGAATTTATTTACACAAGAACAATTCTTCTATTTAGATTAGAAGAAAAATATTAAGCCACTAATTTCAAATGCTTATCTCCTGATTCATTTTATCTCCTTTTTCATTTCATTCCATAACCATCACATAATATAAGCTATTTCCACATTATGTCAAGGCATCACAAATCTATTTGATTTGTGTTTTGAATGAAACAGGTACTATAAAAATGCACATAACAATTGGTTTATTTATATACAAACTATGCACAATGCTACCATTAATTGATGATCCAATATCTTGCACCTTAAATTTATGTATATAATATAATATCTTTTCAAATGAGTTATTTTTCTCTTTATATCAGTTGCACTAAAATATTATTTATTCATAGATTTCAAATGAGCTTGAGTTTCATTTTATACTGCATAAATGATATTTATTTTTCAGATTTAAATTTGAAGTTCATTTACTCTAATATTAATTATCCTTTAGACTCTCTAGATATTACATATAACTATTTAAATTTATTTTGTACATATATTCATGGTTTTAGAGTACACATTTTGGGAATGAATTGTCTCCCTGATTTCATAAATTTTCTTGTTACTGACATAATTTCTTGATCATACTTTAAATTTTCTTAATCATCAAAACCAATCATTTTAGATCATCCTCTTAATTTTATTGCCCATATTGCATAACACAATTGGAAATCATCAGAGTTAAAATGCCTTATATTATAGAATTAATTAATAAAATTACTAAAAACTACATATGCTCATATCATCATACAACATTCATCAAATATAGCCAAATACAAGCCATTAAAATAAGTCCTCACATCTTCATGGGCATGTATAACAGGACTGCATTAACTGCATGTGACAAAATATAGATCATTTTATATATTAATATAATATTTATAACTTTATTAACTCAAATATTTGAATAGGGCTAACGATACAGGGCTATGTTAAATGTCCATGAAAAGCAAATAGAAATAAATTGCTGTATTTTTTTCTTAATTTATAAATTGACCAAAGCTAACTATAACTATATTAAATAAGAGCAGGACCTATAATAAACAGCTACATTATATTCAATACTATTCCATAATATAAGTGCATGAACGCATTTAATATTTTAAATCATTTTGTTAGTGTTCAGCTATGAGTAATTCAAATCATATTCATCTCTAGTAATAAAGTATAAATTATTATTATCAAAATAAATTGCATTCAAATAAAATGGAGTCATAATCAGTTCCACATATTGCAAATATTAATATACCTTTTCAAAATTAATAACTTATAACTAAAATATATAATTTATTTTTAAAAGCATGTGTTCAATGAATCTAATTCTGCATTATAAACATATAATCACATTTGTATTAATGCACTAATATTATAATGAATTTCACTTTAGTAATCTAAAAACTTATTTAATTTAACTCTAATTTTAACTAAGTTTTGATATTCATATTTTGAATAGTAAATCTTTTGTCATTTATTATATTTGTTATTCAAAAAGTCCTTTTCTTTCTTTAAAATAATTCAAATCCATTTATATTTTTCTCATATGCAAGTAATCCCATAATATACTTAAAGTAAAACGTAAAATAAAATATTTCAAAATACTTTATCATGACTGATTTTTTTCTCACCTATATTTAACAATATTTGTGTGGAAATTACTTTTTAGTATACATCTTCATTAGTATTTTGAAATGTATTTTAATCACAACAAAAGAAAAAGCAACAGAAAGGCATTTTGTGGACTATACCATAGAGCTGAAGAAACAATTGAACACCTAATTTATAACTGTGAAGGTTTGGCAAAAATAAGACAAATGACATGCAACATATATAGAAGGAGAAACACCATGATGGAACAAATTATTAATGCATATCAGAGTCAAGCGATACCAAATATTAGGGCAGCTACATTTGTCCTATATTCTTTTTGGTGCACGAGATGCAGCTTTATAATGAGGAAAAATACTCGACATCATCCAACCACATTTATTAATAAACTAATACAAATCGAAGATAGAGATAAAACTATTGTTATACCAGATTTATATGCTGCAACTTGGTCACTGCTAAATGAAAAATCAAGACTATGAGAAATTCAAAACAAAGACAACTGAAAACGCTGATGTTGAAGCATTATTTATAGACTATAGAACAAGGAACAAGTTAGCCACAAGGAAAAAAATTTAAAGAAAAGTAAACCAAAACTGTAGATTTTACTGAATCAAATTGTAAATACAATGTAATAAAAACTGTGTAAACCAAAGAAAGTAATAAAGTACCTTTTGAAACATAAATAAATATAAGGTTACATAGGAAAATATTAACTTTTTTTTTTAACAAAATTAAACTAATAGCAAAATTTAAAAAAATAAATTACTTGCATATTGTTAAATCTTTAAATGATTTTTGCTTGTTTTTTTTTCTAAAATTTGAGTAAAAGTTGTGGAAAAATTTATAACTAAGTTTTACTACAAAGCTTCGGATTGTGTGCATAAATTTCTCAGGCAATTTTTGGATACTCATACTCATAAATTACTTGTTTCTGAATTTTGAAATATTATTGATAATTTTATATTTCCTGTCATAGTACTATATATGATAAAAGTTGCAGTATTATAAACTTTCATACTTTGATGATTTTTTTTAGTTGAGTCAACAATGAGTAATAGTAAATAAGGGAATAATACTAAAAATACTATTTAGAGCTGAGATAGACAATCTAAGAGAGATCCTAGGAATTTTTACTCTGTCACTCATGACTTTCTTTCATTTTATATATTTTAATTAGCATTGAGGTTTTACTGATGTTTCACAGTAGCTGAAATATGAGTTAGGGAAAAGTCCAGGAAAAATAACATTATCTTTTAATATAGTCAGACTATCATCTAAAACTGCAAGCAGTGTGAATAAATGAACAAAAAATTTTAGGCTTTATGTAATCTCAAAAGATAGCACCTTTCTATTGTTTTTTTTACCTTATATGGAAATGAAAAATGTATTTTTATTAATCACCTCCATATACCAACTAGTTTTAAATCTAATTTATTAATTATTTTATTTTACTTTTCAAAAAACAAATTTAATTGAAGCAAATTGGATACGC
Source organism: Epiperipatus broadwayi (assembly GCA_028023455.1). Taxonomy (NCBI): domain Eukaryota; kingdom Metazoa; phylum Onychophora; class Udeonychophora; order Euonychophora; family Peripatidae; genus Epiperipatus; species Epiperipatus broadwayi. The sequence continues at coordinate 2,866 of JAQFVV010002952.1, read as the reverse complement.
AAAAACAACATTTATTCAACTAGTAATATTAAAAAATATATATTTAAATGAATGTTTTTAGAATTGAATATAAATTTTTCTCTTAATTAATGTTGAGAAATTTAAATTTTTTATTGAGTAAATTAAGACAATTTTACTTTCACAAACATTCAAACAGGCACACAAAAGAAAATACATAATAAATAATTAAATCTTAATTTATTATCATTAACCTTAGTTTAAATTATATTTATGACCAAACAAGCAATGTTCTAGATCTCTCTCTTTCTGGCCAACTTTATACTACTTTTTTCATATCCTATATGTCAGTGGTCTTCAATCTTTTCACACCTGTGGACCGGCAAAAATAAGGATAAGGTTTCATGGATAGGCAGAAGTCTATAGATAAATTTTCTTAAAGATGTAAACTGCTTAGCCTTAGATGAGCACAATCATTATAACTGACCAAAACAATACACTAGTTACTGTGTATAGTAATGACATGTTGAACATTCTTTCTTGAGTTGAGCAGTCACACTGTTACAGAAAACAGTACAATAACAATCGTTCTCATTAATGTGCCTGCATTGCTGCATTTATTATTTCATTGTTAAAACATGCAAGACTAAAATGTTATTCACCTGAATGTTGGGTAATATCACAGCTAGTTTAATTACATGTTAATGATTATGATAAATATAATATCTGTATTTAATGTTAAATATACAAGTTGAAGTTTTATGTATATGGAGTTTGTATAATAAAAAACTTTTTTTTTTAATTTTAATTTTTTTAGAAAAATAATAAAAAATTTAATTCTACCCCTCTCCTCAAAAAATCTGTGATAACTAGAAAAACAAATTAATTTATATATGATTGATTAGATTTTGTTTTTGTTCTATTTCTTTTTTTTTTTTTGTTCTGTTTCTTTTTTTTTAATTGAGTAAAAATGAGATGAAAAAATAAATAAAAATTGTTTATATTAATTAAAAGTTTAAACTTTTATTATTTTGTTATTACAAACTTCCTGACATTCTACTGTGGACTGGCAGAAAACTGCTGTGGCCCGGCACCGGTCCACAGACCAAGGGTTGAAGACCACTGCTCTATGTGTAATTAAAAATTGCCAATGGAGTACCCAACTTCAATATATATATATATGAACTAACTAAAGAAAAAATAAAAAATAATAAAAAAACAACACACAATTATTTCACTATAAAACTGCAAAACCAGTCTGCTGGTTGAAATATAAAAGCAATTTTATAGAGAAGTAATTGTGATGTTTTTTATTATATATATATATATATATAGTGAAAGAGAGTGTATTATCTTGTAACAAGATAACTTAATTGCTAAAACTATTAATAACAATAATGCCAAATGTATTTTAAGATCAAGAAGTCTTTTATCAATAGCATTAGTTATCTTTTAAAACCTATTTTTATTATTCATTAGTTGTTCAGATGTTCAAGCAGCATTTGCATACCAAAATGGCAGACTAATCACAATTGGATTTTTTTATTTATTTTTCTTCTTTAATAATTGATCCAAGAATTTTAATCAGTTACACTGAATGTAATTATTTAGAAGAGTCTATAGCTAGACCTATATAAAGATAAAAAAAATTTAAAAAATTTTTTTTCTGAGATTTAAATAAAATATTTTAATGGTGTTACTTAAAGACATTTTTGGGTGTCAATAAGCAGTACGATCAAGTCCTACTGCTTTTTATCAACTCTTAGCAAAATTATTATAATAGATATAAATCTAAAAGTTATAATTATGATGTATTTTTCTTATTTTGTAGAAGACATCTGAGTTTGAGATAATAGAATAAAGTATATTAGCAGGTATCTAAGTAGTGATCATTTACCCTTAATGATTATCAAATGTTATCACTTGATTATAATATCTTATTGTCTAATTATTTCACCTATATGATTGAATTAAAAAAGAAAGACTATTTTTAATTTGTTTGTTAATTTATAGTTGTAATATTTTAACTCTACAAAGATTATAGAACTCCACAAAGTATTTGATAAGAACTCAGCTTCTGTATATATTTCTCGTTTTGGATTGATTGACTTAGCTACTAAAATCTCACTTCCTTCAGATATGACAAATATTTATTCAGAGCTAAGAGAAGTGCTTCTGGCATATTGAATAATTATCACAACCTACATTATACAAATCTGTCATATGCTTTAGAAGTCAAAAAATATTAGATGATAGTGCTATTAAATTCACATCCAGTATTAATCTATCCTTAACCACACCTTATCTTCAAGTTTGTGGAATTTATCAATTGTTATTTTGAATTCAGTGGAATATATATTCTTGCATAATGAAGAGAATTGTTCTTATTATGTAAATAAGCAATAGTTATAAAGTGTGCAGTGTTTGTTAGTTTCCTCATGCAATTTTATGAATATACATATAAGCTTAGTTACCTTAATTTATGATCCCAAATGTAGTTTTTTAATCTTGTCATTTTTCAATTAGCATTACTTAAAAGAATTACACTATCCAAATTCCTAGACTAGTTTTTGTCTTTATCATATCAGTGAGATCTGAGAATTCAAAGTTCATGGTTCCAGTAGCCATTTTTAATTCATTTACATTATTCAAGCTAATAGTTTGAAATTAAAAAACTATATGATTTTACAATCAAGGCAATTTGTCTACATACTTATACAAGATTGACCAGAAATCAAACTGGATCTTTTCCAAGCTTACAATAGCTTTGGCATAAAATAAATAGACATGTTTTTGGTAACATGTTAAAGATAAATTTAGAAAATCACAAATTTTATAATATTAACATATATATATTTACAAATGAATTCATTGAAATATTTATGAAATATCTGCAGTACATGAATAA
>JAQFVV010002951.1:0-16614 GCA_028023455.1 Epiperipatus broadwayi | reverse complement strand
TCTTTTGATTCATAAAGGTGAATGAAAATTCCAGTCACATATCTGATCAAGTAATCAGCTTTTTCATTTTCAATGGGAGAATTGATACACTTTACTAAGAAACTCATTTTTCCAGAATAAAATCCCTTAAGTAAATGAATGAATCACATATTTAAGAATTACTAGTTTTGAAGCACTAGTCAATCCTAGTCATTTATATTATTATAATTCTGTTAACCCGTAAGATTATTATCATTTCACAAATAATAAGGTGGACCCGGTAATGTTATATTTATATGCATTTGCACAGAAACAACACCATCTAGTGGTATGAACATGCTAACAGAACAGTACCATTTTTTTCTGCAACCCTATTGTGTGATTTCTTAGGATAAAATATTTTGAATGAAAATAAAATTTACAGATTAATATAGATATAGATGACATATTATCTATGTTCATCAAGGGTTGAATCATAGTATTAAAGTACCAAGGTTTCAGCTAGGTCAGATGGCCATCTTCTGGTTTATTCGTGTATGATTCATAGTACTAACATACCAAAATTTGGGCTGGGTTGCACTGGCTATCAACAGAATTCATTCTAGTTGATGACTGTCATGGTCCAGCTAAAATATTGTTAATACTATGGCTCATACATAGATGAACTTGGACAATATGTCATTTATATATGTAGCTCATGAAAATTATTTTAATAATAATATAGATAATAAAACAGACAAAAACTCACTTTACATATTGCCACACTGCAAGCTAGAGTAATCAATGGATGCCAGAAGCTTGTGCATAAAATCGCCATCTAGTGCCTACTCATCCAATATTCCTGGCTAGTTTCTGTCTAGTGGCCTTCATCAGTAAGGGGCCTTGGATTTGAGAGCACTAGGATCTAATGCAACCCTCCATCAGCCATCTCAGCTACAAAACTATGAGTCCTAAATTGAGACCCTAAATGGGAATTTTATGCACAAGCCATCTGGCATCCATTAATGACTCTAGCTTGTTGTGTGGCAATATGTATAGTGAGTTTTTGCTTGTTTTAATAACAGTTATAAGCAAGCATAAGAAATGGTGATCATGTGATGAATAATACAGATAACTGCCTACTGTCTGAATGAGTATAGCAGAAAATTTTAGCAATTGTTTTAAATCTTAAAACAAGAAACCATACTATTTTTAGAATAATTTCAAACAGTCTGTAACTCAGAATAGCTTAACCTACTCTTGAATGTTGGATATGAACCTGCAAAAAAACATATTTGATGATAGTTTTGAAAATATATTCAAAATTACCTTAAATGAGCCCTGAATAGAGCTACATGTAAATGATTTCACAGTTTATATGTCAAGCCATGAATACTGATAATTGTTTTTATTGATAATGATTACATTCTGTATTTTTGAAATGAAAGACTCAAGTTTTTTATTAGATCTGATTCCGTCATCTCACAAGTTAGAAAAGCAACTCTTGTTATTCCAGACCTCTATTTGTGTTGCAGTTGTACAATTTGCTTCCTTGCTATGCACAATACATCTTAGTATTATTTCTAGGATATTTGTTTTGGACATTTTCAGAAGACTATAGTCAAATTTTATAACCAATTAAATAATTAATGTTTTAGTTCTTAAAGAGAATCTTTTAAAAATGAAACACCATCTAAATATTTTAAGTTATCCGAAATATGTTTATGAAGGTTAAGCAAACCCAGAAAAGTCTGTGGACTGACAATTCTTTACTGTAGTTCCTATATGTGATTACAATTTTTAAATATTTAAACCTTAACCAACTTTTTTTTACCCTGACCCTATTAGTTTTAATAAAAATTGTGATTAATAAAATATTAAAACTGTTAGCTTGGTATCTTTCTTTATATCTATTATGTCTTGAGATGTCTGAATTATAATATTGATCTAAGCGTAGTGCTTCTTTGACTCTTTCAAAAACTTTTTGCTTCTGCCACTTTCAAAACAATTATTAGTGGATTTTGATTATTTAAAAAAAGGAACTGCTTTTTGGAAAATACATTTTCATAATAACATATAAAGATATTAGATATGATGCAGTTTTAACTTTATCTGACAAATATTCTTACTGCTTTCATTCAGTATGGATTGAATACTTTCTCTACATATGTGCTATATCTTCAACATACTGGAGAAATATCTTCATTATTTGATGAGTCATATTAAGAGGTATAGTTGTACAATATGATAGCAGTGTAATTCTCTGTAATCCAATTTCAAAACTTTTTGAACATCTGAGGCAAGTTATAAGAGACTGGCTTCCGATTAAAAAGGAAATGCAGATTCAAAAACCAGTTCTCCCACCCGTAAAACGTTTCTGAGTTATTAACAATTATTATTTAAAAATTTTGATTTGAATTTACATGCTAATATTCATAATTCTATATTTAGTACAGAACGGCTATTTTCATGATCTCATATCAGTAGATTCAATAATTTATAGTTCAAAAAGTAAAAAAAAATAGCCATCATTTTTTTATTTCATGTACTCAGGATATTGCAACAATAGTAGCATTTCTATTCATAAGCTTGGAAATGTAAATTCCACTTAAAATGGGTTCAAAGGTCATAGCTAATGATAATAGCAATTTTACCAAGTCTAAAAGATATGATGATATGTTTCCATTATGTGATAAAATGAAAATAATTGATTTAGTTTCCAATTAGTAAAAAAAAAAAGAATTCTGTTACTGGTACTTCAGAAGTTGCATTCATAATGCATAATGAAGCCTAAAAAGCAGTATTGTGTGTGGAGGATATGAATGTAATGCTTTTGAATGCAATGCATCAGAAAGCTTTGCAATCTATATGAATAATTTAGCAAAAGAACCACTGAAAAGAATAACATCAAGCTATTTTCTACAAGTTAACATATTCAAAAATTGGTATAAATGATGTAGTTTATTATTTCTTTTGCTTTGGTTCAAATTGTTATTACCATTAACATTGTGCTTTATTTGGATATTTTAAATTAAATTATATTTTCTAGTTCACAGTGTAAATACTGTCACCGCAGCCAGAAAAGAGCTGCTTCAAAAAATACATATAAAATTAATAAATTCTGCAACATGTATGCATTGTATTTTTTTGTGTTTTATTATCATCAAGTTTTATCACGAAATAAAAATATTTGTTTTTTCCTCAAAGTATGATTTATTAACATAATATTAATCTTTGAATTTACATATTATATGTAGTGATATACAGGATTCAAACTATGATTTACAATGCAGAACTTGATTTACCGAGAGAACAAAAAAACCTTAAATTGTACGTGCATATATCTTGCCATTCAAGCTTCTCTCATAGTTTACTAAGTAACCCCTGACCTTAATGGCAACTAGATAGATCACAGCTGCCAAGAATCACATCATCTCCACCATCCAGAAGATGAGAAAGTGAAAACCCATACTAATCTCTGCAGGCCCCATGTCCCAGCCCCTCCCCCTGCTAAGGACTAGGAACCAGGCCTTGGGGTATTTCCAAAGCTCGGACTCTTTCATCCAATACTCTTACTAATCCCCACAGCACCCAGTATCTCCACCACACCCAGGCTTGTGAGACCTTCCAAGCACCAGACCCTGCCATCCAGATGGCAGAGATGAGTGACACAGCAGCCTTGATTTGAAGTTTAAACCATAGTAGAACTCTCTGGCCTGAGTCACCTAAGCATGAGATTCCCTCATCTTCACAGCTAAGACAAGACAAGCATTGCTGCAGCACTAATCAAAAATGTAAATCTTACATGCTTACATCATATGCCATCTACAGATTATCACATAGTCTAATAACCAACCTATGAATCACATAGAGAATAAAGAGATTAAAACCACAATGCATCACATCATCTTCACTGCCCCAAAGATGAAAAAGATGAAACCCATACTAATCCCCATAGCACTCACATCCCAGCCCCCATAAGAACCAGAGTTCAGGCCCCAGAAATCTTCCCAAGTTCCAGACTCTCTCATCTGAAGCTCATACTAGAACCCAATACACCCATACCCAGACCCCTCCAAGACCAGGAAGCAAGCCCTGGGAGCTCTCCAAGCAACAGACTCAGTCCTCAAGACCACAAAGATGAGTGACACAGTAGCCCCAATCCAAAATTCAAATCACAGTTTAACTCTTTGGGAACTTGAGTTTTGTCCATCATTTCAGCTTCCAGACAACTTAAAAAAACTAGAAGCCTTAATCCATGAGGTTCTTAACTATTGGTAAAAATCAAATGATAAAACTAGAAGCACAATCCATATAATGAGGTGCAACTGTTAACAATACAATGTCTTAATAATTGCTAAAATTTAAAATCAGTGCAAATGCCTTAAATAAAAAATTCATCATTACTTCCCAAAATCAAGAACTTTAATATTGAAACGAAACCTCCCAATCTCTTTTCGTTTCACCATCAACCTAATGACCTACTCATCTGAACTAGTTTCGAACCTGTCTTAAATGTAAAAATGTTATATATAAGTCGAGCGGTAAAACTTTGTTATCATGGCCACTTAAATGGCATCATCTATTTACATACGAAAACACATTATAATTAGACAGGTTTGATAAAATTATAGCGTAGAAATGCTCATAAATTATTATAAAATGTTTTATTAATTTTCAGTCAATTCTTAATTATATTCGCTATTATATTCTATGTGGAGGGATAATATAAACCTTGGAATAATGGCAAAATGAGTTATATATATATTTAAGTTTAAATAAAAATAATGTAAAATGTTTTCTTTAAGATATATTCACGGTTTTCTGATTTAATGTTTTACATATATAATTGAAACTAAAGTATTTTCTTTAAATCTGTCCAATTTGTTATTTTGTAAAAACAAATATGTTAAAAGATATTTATTTCAGTAAAATAAAAATCTGTTTATAATTAAAAATGAGAATTTTGTGTAAACAAGAAATCAGTTAGTGACCGCACCCGGGTTAAGAGTAAAATCTACTTTACTGATTGATTTTGGTTTCAACAAAAGACTTTATCATTAAATCAAAATACTGTCATAATCTACTACACTTAAACTAATAATAATAAATAACAATAATAATATTCTTCATGTAATGATATAATAAATATGTGGTAGCATTTTAATAATCTGACAAACAAAATATGTGTGGCAACTGATAGCATATAATTTAATATAACATTGTGATAACTGATTTATGACTAATAAAATAATGTAAAATTATGATTATTTAATTATAATGAATACCAATAAAATATTTAAAATTCTTAAAATAATTCTCTATCTTTTGTGCAAAATTATATATTTGTTTCAATTATTATGCATATATTGTGCTTTCATGCAGCGATGTGGAGAAATAAATAACTCGGACACAAACTTTTTGAAATAACAAAATTTAACAAAGTTTATTACTGACAACAAATAAATAAACAATTTATTTACACTATTTACAGTGGATATCCTTAACTTTTTTACTTTACAGTTTGATCTACTGGGTTAAAAAAAAAAAAATTATATTTCAATTACATCTTTATTTAGATTTAGGACAAAATTTAAAAAAAATGTTATTATTTGGTTTCTCATTATGGTTAACTTATTACAAATATATTTATCTACTTTATTAGCAACAGCATTTTATCCTTAATATTATTAAACTATCTTATTTTAAAAATTCATACTTAGAAAACATTCTATAGAAAACAAAATTTTATAATGAGTATGGATTTCTCAAAATATTAAAAAAATTTCATCTTGCAAAGTCAAAGATGTTACACAAATATTATCCAAAATTCAGTACTAGATTTTAGTATTTATCATGCAATGTTTACTAATCATAATATATTCTTCTTTAAGCCCTACTTTAGTATGATATAAATGTAATCATCAATATATGTCTGTTAATTAATAAACAAAAATATATTATGCATATTGTTTACATAATTTACTTTGTACTATTGTATTTTAAAAACATGCAATACTTATTTTTCTCTTAAAAAAAATACTACTAAAGCATTTTAAAATTATTATCACTTTAAAGAAAATATCTTTGTTTAGATACCTTATTTTAAAAAAGTTTATATTTCATTTCCGAAATAAAATTCAAAATATATTCGATGATTCTTTTCTTTCCTTAGGATACTTTGGATCTTCAATTTTAAGTTATAATATTCTGCTCCTTATAAGCAAATAAACTAATCTTATACAAAAACGATAGCATAACCTTAGTTCTAAATTATTTATCATTTCTCTTAAACATATCTTACTGAATGGTGCAGTTACATGAAATAAAGATAGCGAAAACAGATGCATAGGATTAAGGAAGAAAGCTAGAGTACTACTCTTAACATATCTCAAAATCATGGCACAGTGCGAAGAGGTATGGCATTTACCTGCCTAATATCCTCTAGTAAAGGGACGATGTTAAAGCTATTTCTTCAGCTTTATTAGAACATCAAATATTTAAAGAAATATAAACATTGTCCAAATAAAATGTGTATCAGTCATAGGACTTTGTTAACTATGCTGACATTCACATAAAGACTAAATATTATTTCCATTCCTTATCCTATTTCTTAAACATCATCTTGGTTTCCTGTTCACTAAGTACTTCCAAGCCACTATCTCAACATTATTTCTCAAGATTTTCCACATCTTACATCGATAAATAACTATCTGCATTTACAAAAACAATAAACAAAATTCATTAACAGTTAAACAATCTAGCTGTTCTACAAGAGAAGTCTGCTTACTTCATTATTCTATATGTCTAATCATATACAATCTACTTAGACAATATTTGAATATCCAATGACATGAAAATTTTAAAAGAATCACATAATTATTTGTTATGTTGGATTATATCACTAAATAAAAAATAAAATAAAAATCGTCGTATGCATATTTTCAAACCAATCCTATCTCATAATGTTTTTTAAAATGTTGTATAAAAATGCGTTTACATTTATAATAAAAAAAAAACTTTTACACTTCATTCTTCCAATTTATGGATGATCTAAAGAAAACAAAAAAAATATACATTATAAATTATCAATAGTTATTATTATTACCAATAACCTTTATCTATTCATCGTGTTCAGTAGGCTTCCTTTATCCACTTGAGCATTGCAGATATAAAAAAAATTCACACCTATACACTTTATATTAAAATATTTTTAGCTAAATTATTAGATTGTTATATTATAAAATTTTAATATTAATAAATTAATGTTTTTATGTTTTCCTAATCTTATATAAAAATTTAGATTTAAACTAGGTTAACAAAATAAAAGGAATCAAAACTATATTTACATATTTTCTTGATGATAGTTCCTGATAAGTCCAAAATGTTTATTATTTTCTCTAGAGTTTTTAAAAAATGTTATTCTCCAAGCGCGTTAAAGTTTAAAATAAAAATAATTATTAATCCATTTAATAAAATTTATAGAAAATAATCCTTGGTTTTAGTATTTAGGATGATAATTATTAAATCATAATATTAATTAATCCTGTGAAGCTTCTTAATTTTCTCTACCAATATTCTCTGTGTATCCGATGCATCAATCCATCTAATTTAGCTTTTAAGTTATCTGATAAACTTTTAAGTACTATTTGTATTTTCATGGATCCATCTTTTATTCAACTATATGTTCACTTTTTTTATATAAGTTTCTTTCTTAATACATTTAAACTTTCGCTTGGTATTTTTTATAAATCTCTTTTAAAAATAAAAAAAAAATGTTACCTTCAGAAAGGATATAACATTTTACTCCTTTGAATATCATATTATATAAAATAATTCATGAAATATACAATTGTCTTATTACTATTTAAAAAATAAATCTTGGATAAACTTATAAATAATACGTTTCAATACATTTTTTAGACTCCGTATAATGTCCGAGCTGTGGTTTTTTATGTACCAAAACAGTTCTTCAGTGAAATATTAATAAAGCTGTATCAATAAATATTTCAAACATTTTTACAGTATTACAATTTATATCCATTTTATTTCGTAGTATATCCATTTTTTATTGCGAAGTTTAGGTTAAACTTTTAGATAAAATACGACTGGTAAGTAACTTTTAAAAAATTAGAAAATCATCTCCACGAAGTTTCTAAATATATAATTTTTTTTCTAAACTTTCCTTTTGCAAAATATTTCTTTAAAAGTATCAATTAGTTTTTGCAAAATAAACGATAAGAAAGTACTAAAAAAAAATTGACTAAAATAAAAAATTTAAAAATAAATACTATCTCTTTAATAGTTATAATTTACCTTTCTCCAGTTTCAATACGTTATTAATCTCTCCCTATACCCCCATGCAATTCATATTTATAGTCTGTAAGAATACCTATTCCTATTGGTTAATTCTTACTTTAGCTTGAGAACAAATTTACATATTTTCAGTTTATAGTAGAATTGAATTTCAAAATTAGAAATTATGACGTAATAAAATTTAAAAAATATTATTTAAAATATTATTTTTGAATCAATTATTATTTTATTAAAATTATTTAAACATTTAAAATAAATTTTAAAATAACCTTAATAAACTATTCCATTTAGCTATTTTTATTTAAACAAAATATTTAATTTTTATTATATCTGTATTCATCTTTATTACATTACTTAAAACATTACATACGATAGTTAACTTAATATTTATTATTATTTGCTTTTTAGGTAATAATTCTATCCAATTCTATAATATAACTTTTAAAATATTTTAAACTTTATTATTTCAAACAAGTGTGTGTGAGCGTATGTAATATACAAGTCACATGATTAATAACTTTGACAGACAATTTTCAATCTATTTCTCTGCCTAGATTTATAAAATTGATACACTTATTATATTATATAATATAATTATAAAAAATTTGGAAGAACAATTTAGAAAATATAGAATTAAATACAATTTTCACCATCATAAAGTTTATTTTTAAAATATACTATATTAATTTTGACTATTAAATATGATTATAAATTTAAACATAGCATTTATTAAATTATCAGTTTTTAAACTATTAAAATCGAATTTATTAAATATACTTTTAATATTTATAGCTGTGTTATTTAATATGGCCAGCTTTTACAACCATATGAAACAATATTTTAAGCTTTACATAACTATTTTTTAAATAATTCGCCATAATTTTATATACTACATATTTTCTTTAGCTTTAAATTGTACTTTAAAAATATAATCGACAAACTATAATTAATGTATTAAAAGAACATATTCTAAAATTTAAAATTTTTAGTAATTGACTGTTATGAACTATTACTGGCCTATAGAAAAGGGCACAATATATATATATTATAACGATCGAAATGAAAGTGAAGATCGAATCTAACCGCAAACTACGATATCTGCTCTACGGGGCGCCATCTAGGCATTTAAACCTAGAAAAATTTATAGAGTAGGCAGATACGCACTGTTAAGATTCCACTTTATTTAAATATTCAGATCATTAGCCCAAGTCACTAGGTCAGTGGAGTAGCAGAGATAATAAAATATAAATTTTATATCTTAAATATAAAAGAATAAAAGCCACTGCCAGAAATTAACACATAAAAATATTTATTTACGCACATATAAAATAACATTTAAATTTTGAGGAATAAATTCAACATTTTAGATTTTTCTATTAATCTTTAGTTTTACATTTAAGTAAATTACAACCATGAGTTTAATATTTATTTAGTGAGTCGAGTATGAATAGACTACATAGATCTGCATTTGAAAAGAAAATATTCTTCCCTGATTTAACCTTAGGCAACAAATTTCGCAATCAAACCGGCGCCAATCCATCTGATACATTTATGTATTCAATGTAGCATGAAAATACGACAACACAAAATACTATACTGTCAGGAATGTACATCTGATCAGTAAGTAGAATTAGAGAAGACATTGTCTCTCCACCAACAGGAATGTTACATCTGTTGGCGAGTAGAACAATAAACATAAAACTCCATAGGAATGGACTGCGGTCCTTTGCCATCTTACAAACCCATCCATAGGCAAACAGAAGGTGTGTGGCATATATATATATAATCCTGCCCATAGCGGATCTCATACTACATCTACAATTACACAAATATATCCAATCCATTGAACCAATTCAACTACGAAATGAATAACCTAAGATTACCCTCCCTTAATATAACTTTACAAAACTATATAGCCATTCACGCCCGACTTAAATTTAACATTTAAATACGTTCGCACAGATTATTTTTATACAATTTGTTTTATAATGTCGAGTATAGATCGGCTGCACAGATTCCACGGTCAAAAACATTCCAAATTAAACACAACCGATCAAAATACAAAGTCAATCGATAACGTCAATTGCTGAGGGAATACAGGAGACCCTTTGGTGTTCATCATAAGACACCGCAGTGACATTGTTGACTTATATATTCTAATCGACTGTGAAAACCACAACATAATCAACCGCTAACGAATCTATGCAACGTCTATACCCAACTTAAATGTAATGCATTTAATAATTTCTACAATAAATATTATTACAAATAAAAATAATAAAATGGAAATGATTTTAGCAAAACTTAACTATATAAATTTAAACAATCAATTATTAATTTGAAAATCAAATAAGAGTTCATTTTAAAATTTAAATTAGCTGAATCTTTAAAAAAAACAATGATGAAAGTTCTTAATTACTTTTTTTTGTTGTTGTTAATTTGTAAAGTTCATAGCTCATGGTAGAAGAGTCCAGGTTTCTGCTTTTAATTCCCATGATGCCTCCATTGGAAGATAATGTTCTGGAGATGGCAATAGCTGGTTCAAGGTATCACAGTCTTTTCATTTTTTTTTAAATAGAGAGTGTGGTATGTGCGTCCTACCACATCTCTCAAACACAAAACGCTGGAACTGTCAGAAAAAACTGTATTTCCCTTTTTATATTATCCACATGGATTCAATCAACAAAACATCACTAATCCATCACTTTCATTAGGGTCCGAGCCAAGGCTTAGTGCTTCCATTGGTCAAGCTAATTTCTCTTTATTTTCTTATCTATCTTTCATCAGATCATTTTAATTATACAAGAGCCCAAGGCTAGCTTGCTTTTCAAACAATTTATAAACAATCATTTCCATTTACAGATTACAAGAATTAATTAATACCTGTTTTTATTTTTAAATCTTGTACTTTTTTTATAAAAAAGTACGTTCAAATACTTATTTATTTGTTTTTTTAAAAAAAAAATTTTTAAAGTTTGGCATCTGTGCGAATGTATATACGTTTAACAAACATTTTAATTTTAGCGTTTAGTTTTTTTACTTTTATTTGCGAACTTTTAAGTTTTTATTTTAAATTAATGTAACGACATATTTATATATCGTTACAATATATATATATATATATATAATATGACAGTGTTTAGACAACATAAAGACTTAGTTGATCAAAGAAACAGCGGTTCTTGAGAACCTTGTAAAAGTATTTAAATAAAGTCATTTCACTATCACATGTAGAAAAGTCAGATCAAAACTGATATCTTCTGACTTATCTATCATATTCATTTATAATTTAATGATTTCAATATTCATTGTACTTAAAATTAGGCAATCTGTTTATTTCTACTACTATAGATATGACAAAATCATATCCAATTATTTTATGAACAAATATTCAAAGTGTGACCAGTCTAAAAGACTTAAACAGTTCTGCTGTAATTCCCCAAATTATTCATTCTATCTAAAGTGGTAGTAAAAAAATATGAATTGCAGAAATATAAAAATAATATTCTAGGAATAGTCATTCCAAAGAAAGTCATTTTTAAACAACGTTGTTGGTTTTCCAATGGCTCTGAGGAATAAAACCCTTTATTTTTATTTTTCACAGTTCAAAACTAAAAATCCAATTAAATTACAAACCCATAAAGTAAATTTCATTTTTTAATGAAATAAAAAAGAAAATTTATTATAAATGGATACCACTTTTATATATATTTTTTGTAATGTAATTGTGAAGGTCTGTTTTCCAACTCAGAGTTCACATATTTGATTTGATTAACTGATAATAAATGAAACTAAATAAAATATTAATCAAAGACATCAATTTTTATATGTGATTCCATTTTGAAACAAAACATTTATGATTTTGGTTTATATTATTTCCAAAGAGGAAAAGCTGTTGTACATTTATTAGACCATATAAGATTTCAAGCTCCTAATTCTTTATCATACAATCTTTGATGATTTCATCTGAATTCTGAAATAATTTCTAATAATCTTAAACAATACACATAATGCATCAATATTTTCTTACTAATTCATATTCTTTCCAAACCAGCTTTACATTTTCTCCCAATAAATTACATTGCTTTTTTAAATATTTACTCAAATAAAACTGTTCTCATTATTATTTTATTCACAATATTCTGCAACTTAACCATTTATACAATAATATTAATTATTAATTTCATAATCTGTGTTCAGAAGATCCTCTCAGTTAATCTCTCCATGTCCTACAAAAATAATTATCAAACTAATTAAAATATTATTATCATATTTTTGTTAGTCAAATTATAATTGTTCTCAATAAATAATACATAGCATATAAACAGCATCATCACATAGCATATGTGGAACATAACTGAATTATATGCTTCACCACTTCATATGTAAAATTAAATTTTGCTACTTTTATAAAATACATGAATTTAATATCCAACATACAGACTATATATATATAAAAACAAAAACAAAAAAAGACTTATAAATCCAATAAATAATATTATATTTCAACCAGAGGACTGGTTTTCATCAGAAAGAAAAAATACACAGTAAAATGGCGATTATCAAAAATTACAGATTTGGTAAAAGATTAAAAATTTAACAAAACCCCCCTGATTGGTCACAAAATCTAACACAGAATATCTACCCAATCAATGACAAAATTCAAACAAAACAAAAAAACTACATTCCCTCCTAATCAAGCTTAAATTCTATTTAAATTAAAATATAAAAATAAAAAATCCAAAATTAAAAATTAAAATATACATATGTGCATACATAGAAAAATTAGACTATGCTCACATACAAAAAATAGCTGTGCTCACATTAATATTCATTAAAAACTAAAATACTTATACATTTTAATCAAAAATTATAATTAGTGCAAAAGTACAATAATTTATAACTAATTATTTATCTATAAACCAATTAAACACAGATATTAAACATCCATGTAACCAATCTTTACATAAAAAACCTCATATAAGAAAATTTTCACATAATAAACACACATATAGAAATCATTTAGGAGACCAGGTAACCCAGAGATGTAATAGTTCCAGTGTTCAAATTCAATCCATGTGGTTCTAAGGTCTTGAATTTAAAAATAAAAAAACTCTCCTTTTGTTTCCTCTCCCTTGTAGAAGAAAAACCTTCCTGAAGAATCACTACTTTTAAATCATCAATTGAATGATTCGGTAAGTTAAAATGTTTTGAAACCGGTCTATCTTTATTCTTATGCAAAATGTCAAATCTATGATTAGTCATTCTGACATGTAAACTATTTGCTGACTCACCTATATACTGGTTTAAACATCTACTACACTCTATCAAATATATCAAATTAACACTTTTACATGTAACATAATTAGGAATATACCATTTGAAATTACAATTCTTAGTACTAAATACCACTTTTGTCACAACAATATGTTTACATGTAAAACATCTTTTATCTTTACATGGAGAACATCCTTTTTCCTGTACAGAACTACTAATAAAATTTGTTTTGACAAGTATATCTCTAAGTGATCTATGTTTTCGATATACAGACTTAGGTGGATCAGAAAAAATAGATTTTAAATAATCTGTGGACTGTAATATGTTAAAATGTTTTGCCAATATCCGGTTAATATTAGGTAAATCTCTGTTAAAAGTAAAAACCAATGGTGGAACATCTAATTGTTTTTTACTCTTTTCAGATAAAAGAAGTTTCTTTCTATCAATTAAAGAAGATCTCCTTACTGCATTATCCAACAATGTCTTAGGATACCTCATATTGAGCAATCTATTATATAAAATACTATTATTTTGTTGAAGAAATTTATCATCATTACAAATCCTCTTCATCCTTAAAAATTGACTATAAGGAATATTAGCCTTTAAATGTTTAGGATGGTTGCTATAAAAATGTAGATAGCAGTTATTATCAGTTGGTTTCCTACATACAATAGTAGTAAGAACTCTATTAGTGTAAATAACTTCAACATCAAGAAAATGAGCAATTGATTTTGAAAAATTCATTGTGAAATTAATATGTTTATTAAAATTATTTAAATAACTTAAAAAATTATGAAGTTCAACTTCACTATGTGGCCATATCATAAAAATGTCATCTATATATCTAAGCCAAGTGTGAGGTTTCAGCTTAGCATTATCAAGTATAGAGGACTCCAGTTTTGACATAAAAATATTCGCATAACTTGGTGCCATCTTTATACCCATTGCAGTACCTTGTTTCTGTAAATAGTATCTAGAATCAAAAGTAAAAAAATTATTTCTTAAAACCAAATATATTAATTCAACCATAGTAGTAATAAGACCATGATCATACTCTCTATCTTGTAAAGCACATTTAATAGCCTCAACTCCATCATCATGAGGTATATTTGTGTATAATGATACAATATCCAAAGTAACCAAAAAACAATCAACTGGTAATTCAGATTTAATATTTTCTAACACACAAAGAAAATGAGTAGTATCTTTAACATAAGAATTAAATGATGGTGGAATAAATTTAATAATATTATCAACATATGCTGAAATATTTTCTGTAGGACTACCAATACTAGCTACAATATGTCTGCCTGGACAACCAGGTTTATGACTCTTTGGCAAAATATAAAAACTACTAGGATGAATTTTGGTTGGTACTAAAAAGTTATATACATTATTATTTATAAGACCCCTAGCTCTCATATCTTTTAAACTAAAAAGTATACCCTTGAATAATGAATTAATAGTGGTTAATGAAATAGTCTCATAAAAAATTTTATCATCTAAAAGCTCCAGAGCTTTTTTAACATAATCATCTTTATTCAAAATTACTATTGATCCACCTTTGTCAGCTGGTTTTATAATAATATCCTGTCTTTTCACTAAATTACATAATGCATTCATCTCTCTCAATGTTAAATTACTCTTATACTTACTATGTTGTTTAAGTCTAATTTCATTAATAATATCCTGATATACATTATCAATGTACGTATCTAATAACACATTCCTTTGATGTGGTGGTGTCCAATCAGATCGTAATTTTCCAATAGTATCACATTCTTGGTTTCCAAAAAATTCTCTTAATCTAAGTCTTCTTGAAAAATTATCTAAATCCTGATGAATTTTAAATTCATTTTTTTTTATAAAATGACTGAACTGTAGGGCAAAAAGCTAAACCTTTATTTAACAGTGAACATTCTGCCTCACTAAGATTAATGTTAGTTAGATTAATCACATTGTTGTCCTTATTAGCTAAACATAAAAAGTCATTGCTATAAATATTTGAGTTAGATTTATTAGTATTTGTATTTCCAGAAACTAAAATATTGTTAGTGCATTCAGAAGAATCTGTAACTCTATGAACCAATGCTAAACCAGCATCACTATTAAGAACAGACGGTAACATTTCAGCACAATCTAATGAATGTGAAGATGATATAAATGATTGATCAGTATCAATTGGAATCATATCCGATGTAGAAATATTTGACACAGTATGATTATCAGAAGTCATACAATTAATTAGTGTTTGTGACTGATTAGTAACTAATTCAAATCTTGGATTATTACCCATAACTTTGAACCAATGATACATTTTATTATGAAATTTCTTCACCAATAACTTCTCTCTCAAAAAAACCCATTCCTGTAATTCCTTCTGTTCATTTATATTCATTAAATTACAACTACCAAAATGTATAATTTCTTTTTCAATTAATTTAAGTCTTACCAAAAATGCATCCTTCAGAATATATATATATGGGTGCAAACCATGTATTATTTTGCATTACAATCTGATATTTCGACAGACTAGCAACCACCATTATCAAGGTTAACTTTTAAAAGAACAATCATTCAATCTCAGTGAGTCAGTGCAAGATGAGAAGTGAGATTCAATTTGAAGTGGTTCAGCATTCATAATATGAGGCTTATCAAAATGCTTATTTCCCTCAGTTTTTTCACCTATCAATTTCAAGTTAATATTAGATAAAATGAGAGTTTTCCACATAGCTGGAATATGTTGTGCTTCGTCTTCCCTAATTAAACCAGTAGGTCTCTTTAATATTTCAATTGACTCTCTCATAGTTCTTAAATCATATAACCATGAAAACATTAAATATAATAATATACCCATACAAACAATGTAATATATAGGGTATTTTGAGCTCAGACTTTCACACGACCCTCAACTTTTCACACTATCTCATATCACTGATACACTTGACCACATATATGTCTAAAAGATAAATATCCACCAATATGTCTAAAAGATAAATAATCACCAATATACGTATTTCGTGCTAAACCAGCACTCATCAGTTGGTCCAGATTATCATCGAA
>JAQFVV010002950.1:0-16628 GCA_028023455.1 Epiperipatus broadwayi | reverse complement strand
ATATATATACAATCAATGCTCAGTTTCTGTTAAGACAGCAAATCTTCAAACTTTAATGGACAGGCTTCAATCTTCTCCATCCTCCAACACTCTTCAGCCATACATATTATTAAATACATAACGATGAAATGCTCAAACCCTTTGTTAATGCCAATATTGTTAATTATGAATTATAGACCTCTTTAAAAACTATTTACGAATGGGAATAGTTTATTCATATTTATGAAGAATAAAAAACAGATTATGAAAGTTACTCTGTTTATATTACCACCTACCACTAACATGAATACTGAATCCAGGTTCAAATACCCTACTAATGAAGATCATAATTCAGAAGCAAATTTGAATATATGAATAGAGCAGTTCTGGCTGGAAATTTAATAAACCCTATCATCTAGCATCTATTGATTAGTTAAACTTCCAATAGTTAACAGAATGGGATTTTGCACCTGAAAAGTATTATGCAAACTGAAGTAATGTTTTGTTATTATTGTTGTGATTGTTTGATTTATTAATTGGAATGTCTAAACATTTTACAAATTTGTCCTTAATGTGATATTGTATCCAAGTGATGAGTATTGCATTTTAATGGAAACTTAAATATAAAGATGGCCAGAGAAGAAAATGAGGTAAGTGTAGTTTCATCACCTAAAATAATGTTTTGTGGAGGGAAAATAGATTAATAAATGATTGTACAATGAACTTGATTCTTGTATATGTATTATGGAAATATGATTAATATTATACATAGAAATTGTATGTAAATTATTGCTAATAATAAGGTTATTTTTATATATTGGAGAAATCAAAGGAGAAACTTTATCTGAATTGAAACATTTGTTTCAGAATAAAGATTTTTACGAAAGCATGGCAATATTCAGCTAGCAATAACCCAAATCATCAAATGTGATCAATCAACTGTGTATTTGCATTATATGTAAAGACTTATGGTTTGCAAAAAATAAATATTTATGCTAAAATTCAAAAATTTAGAAATATAATACCAAAAATTCATGTGAATCATATTGATTCTTAACCAGTTTTTCAGTTTTTGAAAAGGAAATACCACTATTATCAACCAACATCCGGATTTTTAAAGGTCTTTCGATTGAGTGTTGTAAATAACAAAAATTATATCTTTGAACTTGGCTATAATATAACTTGCTACAAGATGTAATGTGATGTAAGCAAAATTACAGAGAATGATGTCATAGTTTCTTTCAAAGCTAGAAATATAATGTGTTTGTCTGCCAAACTGATATTTTTTGTACCTGATTTGTTTTGAACCAGATTTAAATACTGAGAAAAAATTCTAATTTAATTTATTAACCCAAGAGTTGCACTGTATTGTCATTCTTGTATCCAGCTTTATGTTACTCTCAAACCACTATTTTTAATGTTATTTTGTTGATTTTACAGTTATTTTATTGAGAAAATTATAGTGAATGATGCTGCCAGCTTTAGAATTTATTTACAACTAATAAATCAATAATATTTAAATTTAATACTATAGCCATGATGTAAGTACTGTCTTTCAAGACACTTATTGGTTGTTTCTTCTGTCCTCTATCAAAATTTACCTGTCAATAGATTTTGTCAGTTCAATTTTTTGTTTGATTTTACAAGTGAAAACATATATTTTAGAACCTTTTTTGACACAATAATGATTTTTTTTCACAAAGTTTGAGTGAAATATAAATTATTTTACAAAAAGAATTCAGATTTTAGTAGA
The DNA here is from genome assembly GCA_028023455.1 of Epiperipatus broadwayi. Lineage (NCBI taxonomy): Eukaryota > Metazoa > Onychophora > Udeonychophora > Euonychophora > Peripatidae > Epiperipatus > Epiperipatus broadwayi. Next base: position 14,896 of record JAQFVV010002950.1, on the reverse strand, counting down.
AAATGTTTACTTTTACATGAAGGCAAATTAAAAGAAAGATCAACAATGTACAGTTTCAATTTATAATTGGATAAAAACGTACATTTTACATTTACCGCTATAGATTATTTTCATCAATTATAGATAGAAATTTATTTTTAAAAAATCTTTCATTCACTTTAATAATCTAATGAATCATTAATTTGGATTTTAGAAACTAAACTAACACAAGTATAGTTTTAAAAGATAAATATATTTTACTGCTGATTCTGTAATTGACCAATCAAAAGTTCAGAACTTTAATTGAATCTTCCAATAGGGACTTTGAACTATCAAAGAGTTAAATATAAGAAAATGTAATTTTATATCTTAAAATTGCCTTTAATCAGATTTTTTTTAGAATTATATTTTCTTTTCTTTTTAAATATAATATGACAATCATGTATGACATAAATGACATAATATAAATATATTTATTGTAATCTTGATTCATCAACATATAGCTATTAAAAATGCATGAAAAGTTTGTACTAAATAATACAAAATACTCAAGCGACTCTATACCATAAAGAAAAAGTAACACCTCTTCATTGCACAGACATTCAAATGTTTTATATATTTTGAATTACAAACATAAATGAAAGGGATATCAGTATTAAGCCAATAAACATCACATGATCACCATTTCTTATGCTTGCTTATAACTGTTATTAAAACAGGAAAAACTCACTATGCATATTGCCACTAACATCAAGCTAGAGTAATCAATGGATGCAAGAAGGCTTGTGCATAAAATCCCTATTTAGTGCCTATCATCCAATATCCCCAGACTAGTTTCTGGCTTGTGGCCTTCATCAGTGAGGAGCCTTGGATCTGAGAGCACTGCACCTAGATCTTAGGATCTAATGCAACCCTCCAGCAGTGATCTTTTATCTCTACTTAACTACAAAACTATGAGTCTTAAATTGAAAACACCTTAATGTTTCCAATACAAGCTTATTAGCTTATATAGTCATATAGGTCTGAACTCAGTTCAGTACCTATACATTTTTGGGTCTTTAGTTCTTTCCACCATTATCCTATTAGGCAGGATTGGTTTTAAGCCAATAAACATCACATGATCACTATTTCTTATGCTTGCTTATAACTGTTATTAAAACATGTTACTGAACTGAGTTCAGACCTATATGACTATATAAGGTAATGAGCTTAGATTGGAAATATTAAGGTGTTTTCAATTTAAGACTCATAGTTTTGTAGTTAAGATAAAAGATGGCTGCTGGCAGGTTGCAATGCTCTCAGATCCAAGGCTCCTCACTGACAAAGACCACAAGGCAGAAACCAATCTGGGCATATTGGATGAGTAGGCACTAGATGGGGATTTTATGCAAAGCCTTCTAGCATCCATTGATTACTCTAGCTTGCTGTGAGTAGCAATACGTGTAGTGAGTTGTGCCTGTTTTAATATCAGTATCACTAAAAAATGATTTAAGAATCTAAAATCCAGGTAAAAGCTACCATCATTGTATATTTATCATCATTATTTTCAACCAGTATCAATCTATTGCAAAATATAAATCTCTAAATTTATTCCACTTTCTCTGATTGTAGCCTCTCTTCTTCATTTCACAATAGAAAACTTTTTACTTCATTTATCCATCTCACATACTGATTTTTTTCTAGATCTTTTACAATCTTTTGACATCTATTTAAAACTTCAATTCCCTTTCTACTATCATTTAATATTCTACTATAATTACTAAACATAAACCAGGATCTCTTCTGACCATCTATATTAACTTACGATACTTTTTTCTAGCTAATAATAGTCAGACACTGTTTTATTGACCATTATTGAAGAGTTAATTAAATTCACTACGAATAAGTACATAAAATTCAAAATCAAACTAATGACCTATAACTATGTTTGCTTGACTGAATTTGAACTCCAAATTATGAAACAGAAAATAGACACATTATCCACTGAATTAAAAGGATTATATATTATTGTTATTGTTTAATATTCATGTTTAATAAAGAAAAAAAGCTAAGTTTGGTAAATTTTATTTCATTTTTACAAGAAGGGTGTAGTATACAAAATAAGATTTTATATCCAGAGATATATCATAAAACAGAACCAAAATGTTTAGAAGCAGAATTTATAACAAATGTCAGTTAAAATAGTGACAAAAATAAATAGGAAGTTTAATGAAACTCTGGTTTCTAAAAGCCCTCTAGTGATCATTTTATTTAATGGAAATTAACATTAATCATGGTATCACATTTTATTATTAAAGGCAAGACAAATTAAATTCTTTTAATATTCCAGTTGATGTTAAAATTATAATCAAACAACAGTAGCCAAGATTGCTTTATGGTCTTACAAACTTGACATATTGTAACAAAGAATATGCAAGATTTAAAAAAGAGTACCTGCAATGACTGCCCTTTTCTCAAAAAATAGTTATTTCATTATTTTGTCTAGGAATAAACTATTTACATTAGAGAAAGTTTCATCAGCTCCATTAACCAAAGGCAATAAACTATTGGCTATATGTGCTATAACATTATTGATTTCATGCTTAAAATTCTGAAACAAATTAAAATTGCTAGCTAAAGGTATTGGAATAGAAAATAAACAAATATTTTAAGGACTTTATCAAAAGTACATTTTCTTAATCAGATAAATCTGCTAGTGCAATATTTATAACTGTAATGTAAACTTTAGATCCATCATTGTAAGATTCTATTAATTATATCAAAATTTTAATATTTTCTTATTACATATATGTATATATAAAATATATGTAAGGAATTAACATATAAAAGCATACTGTCAAAATCAGGTATAAGTTTTATAATATAAGATCATTTTATTAAGAACCTTGAGATTTATTTTATTTTAATCACATATGTGTGTAGACGAAAGAATTTCATACTAGAATAAAAATAAAATCATTGAAAATAAAATCATTTTGTTGTCAGTTATTTAATCTTTTTACATACAACCCACACTGGTGCATTATCCATGTATTGCTGGCTTTAACTCACTCTCCAACCATTATTTTACCAATTTTATCATTATTTTATTGAGAAAACAATACTGAATAATGCTGCCACCTTTAGAAGTTTTTTACAATTAATAAATCAATATTTAAATTTAGAGTTATAATAAGATAATTCTGCCTTTGAAATGTGTTGATTGTTTTTTTTTGTTCTTTCCACAAGAGAACACATGCCAATGATTTTGGTAGTTCCACTTCTTCGTTTTAATTTTCAAAATGTAAATGTATGTTTTAGATTCTTCTTTTATATATTTATTATTGTTTTACAAAATATTTGGGAAATATTAATTATTTTAGAAAAATAATTCAGATTTTAGTAGAAAATATTTACTTTTATATGAAAGCAAATTGACAATAATGTATGGTTGTAATTTATAATTGGATTACAGACATCCATTTTAATGTTTACTGCTATTGATTATTTTTGTCAATTATAAATAAAAATTTATTTTTAAATAAACTTTTGTTTACTTTAACAATCAAATAAATTATTAATTTGCATTTTAGAAACTAAACTAAAATAAATAGTTTTAAAAGATAAATATATATTTTTTACTACTAGGTCTCTAATGGACCAATTAAAAGTTTTCAACTTTAATTCAATCTGTCAATAAAGATATTGTACTAATAAGGGTTTAATAAAAAATATAAAAAATATTATAAACTAAAAGATTTTTATAGATTTGAACATATTTAAAAACTCTGTCAGTATTATTTGTTCAACACATAGGAGTGAAACTGGCATGTGATACCACTAGCAATTTTCAAATGATTTGATTTTATATTATTTTTTACATGTAGCATTTCACTGCCTCAGTATCCTTCTAATAATGTGTTTAGTTTATAAAAATCAAATTACTTTGAATTTAACTTGCTTTGTTTACATTTTATATGCACCCCCTTCAGTTTTAGTGTTATCTACTATTCAGGCTATAAATTTAAATTGCCTTTTAAAAAAATAACTACTTTTTAAGTCAAATACAATAAAAATTTATTAATCAATTATTTATCTAGCATTGTGTTTTATTTGTAATAGTCATAAGTGAATCATTTTGACACATGAGTTGTATGAATTTTCATAAAGCTGAAAAATATTTTCACTTTCCAAACACAAGATAAAATCTTTGATAGATAAGAATGAATCCATCTTATCTTTTTTTACATAAATTTATATACATGACAAAATGAAAGCATGAAGGTCTTAATCAATCACTTTTAATGCCTTTCACTAATATATTAATAAATGACATTGGTGAATTTTTTACAATTTACTACATGTCAATATTATATATATATTGTAACGAGCACAGACGTTCGTTACATTGTTGTTTTTTTATTTTTATTTATTAAACATGAAAGTAATTTAAAAAGTTCGCATTTAAAAATTTTCTTTAAGAATTAAAAATTGAAATTAAATATCATCTTAAACTCATATATTAAATCGCACAGATAATGAAAAATTATTAAAATAAAAATTTATTAAAGAAAAAGTATTTTAAAACTAAATTTTAAAAAGATTTGGAGATAAAATTATATCTTTAAATTTATCTTTAAACATATTTTTGATTTGGAAAACAGGTTAATTAATCAGAAATGGAAATGATTGTTAATTAGTTAAATGTAAACCTGCCTTGGCATTTAAATGTAAAAACACCGGTCAGATAAGAAAACAATAGAAACTTTCAGCAAATGAAATAAATCCATTTGGAAATCGGACCTCAACGAAAAGGATCATCTCATTGATGACGTAATGTTAAGTCAATCCTTCGAATACGTATAAAAGGAAAATTTGGAAATTATTAATTAGTGACTAGTTATTGATGATTATTACGATGTAACAGCTAGGTGTTAGTGCTGAGGGGATTGAAAAAGACGCACAGCTTCAATCCCTTCAGTTCTGCTAAGAAAGGAAGAAAAATGAACCATCGTTTCTACATTGAGGACCAACTACACTAAAAAATCTCCGGATGGATAAATAAATCGGCCAACAGGATACCAATCTTCGGACGACGTGGGAATTCATGTTCAAACGGCAAGGAATATATGAAGATGAACTATTTAAATAACCATAAGAACTTTAAAATTTATGAACAGTAAATTAAAAACTTTCCAGATTTAAATAATTGCAATATTATTCTATCTGACCGATACTATTTATTAATTAGTTATAATTTTATTTAATGTATTTATTTTGTAAAATCATTTCCATTTATTTATTTTTTGTTCTTTAAGTTTTATTATGATTTTTGTTTTCCGTTAAGTTAAATTATATAAATGTTAAACTTAAGTCGGGCGTGAATGGCTGTATAGATTTGTAAAGTTATATTAGGGGAGGGTAATCTTAGGTTATTTGTTTCGTGGTTAAATTGGGTCAATGGATTGGATATATTGGTGTGATTAGTAGATGTAATATTGATTCGCCACGGGCAGAATCGCTTCATACGCCGCACACTTCCGTTTGCTTATGGAAGGAATTATAAGTCGGATACCGCAGTTCCTTTCTATGGAGTTTTTTGTTTTATTGCTCTTCTTTAGAGATAGATGTAATATTCCTATCTCATAAGAGGCAATTTCTTCTTTTAACCTTTTGTGCTGTCGTATTTTATTACATTGAATACATCGATATATCAGATGAATTGATGCCAGTTTGACTACGAATTTTAGCCTAAGGTTAAATAGGGATAGAATATTTTAATTTCAATGCAAATCTATGTAGTATTCATGCTCGACCCTAAATAAAAATGCATTAAATTTAAGTTGTTTATAGATGCTTGCATGGATTGTTTATCGGTTAACTATGTTTTGCGTTTTCATATTTGATCAAAATATATAGACATTCGATAAATAATGATACCTTACGGTGAGTATCTAAAATGTATTTATTCGGATGTCTTTTAAGTTATTGGTGACAATGCAAGTATCTTATGGTGAATACTATTGGGTTACATATAAATTTCCCTCCGCAATTGTCAGTAATCAATAATTTTATATTTTGATCGCTTATGTTTACTTTGGAATGTTTTTAACCGTGTAATCTATGTAACCGATCTATAGCAACTTATTATAACAAGCTTTTATAATCCCATCTGTGCGAACTTAATTAAAATGTAAACTTATAATATAATAGAAATTAAAATGTAAATTAAAATCTAAGGTAAAGTTAAAAATAATGTTAAAATGTAAAACTAATACTAAAATAATTTTAAATCTTATATATATGTGCATAAATAAATGTTTGTATGTTAATTACTGGCAGTGGCTTATTTTATTCCTTTTTTTATATATACTCTTAGATTATCTTATTAAATCTCTGCTATTCCACTGAGCTAGTGACATGGGCTAACGACCGGAATCAAAATTTAAAAAAAAAAAAAATTTTTTTTTTTTTTTTTTTTGACTTACGTATCTGCCTACTTTATAAATTTTTCTAGGTTCAAATGCCTAGATGGCGCCCCGTAGTGCAGATTACGTAAGTCACTTTCTCCGGATCGTTACAATATATATATAAATTATTAATAAATGTCTGTATTCCAATTATAATAAAATATATATAATTATTCAAAACAATACAATAATTAATACAGTAACAATATTTTAAACAAATATATACCAATTTAATAGAAGTACTTTCAACTATCTATGTAGTCGTTGTCAACTAGACTCAAATTGTATTAGAAAAAAAAAAAAAAAGTTGAAAGTACTTCTATTAAATTGGTATATATTTGTTTAAAATATTGTTACTGTATTAATTATTGTATTGTTTTGAATAATTATATATATATATATATATATATATATATATATATATATATATATATATATATATATATATATATATATATATATATATTTTATATAATTATTTATTTATCTAACACCATGTTTTATTTGTAATAGTCATATGGTGGATTTATTTTTATTTTTTCAAAGACTCTATCTGATGTTTAGAAAACGATGATATTCCTCAGCTCGTTAATAATTCATACAGTGGATGTGTCAAGTGATTTCCTTATGACTACTACAAATAAAACATGGCACTAGATAAATAAATAAGTAGTCATATATATCATATATAAATCATTTTAATGTATATTATACTTTTACATATATTGTAACATAATTAATGTTACTCAAATAAAATAAGTAAAGGTTGATCAAATAACTATTACCATACCTGAGTTGTCTGTAATATATATTAAATAATCATAAATTCAAAAATATTGTTAAAAAATTATGAATCCAAAATATTCAGTAAATTATTATATTCAGCTTAACTTAATGAAGAGGATCAACTGGATCTAAATGTATTTAATAATTATGAAAAGATTCAAATATAAATATTTATTTATTTCAAAAAGCTTCCAATATAAATATCTAGCTCAATAAATGAAAAATGCATTGTAGATTTTATATCAAAAGAAAAGAATTATTTAACATGAGTAGTGGCTATTAAACCAAAGATCAGATTGAGTTATCAATCATATTAAGGGTCATTGGACTAAATGAAACATATTTCTATCATTAGATTTCTCAAGATCCAAATATCAAGAATTATAAACAAATTATTAATAATGAGTATTATAACTCAGGTATATGAAATCACGTGAAGTGAGTACACTAGTAATTCAATAAAATATAACTCAGGTATACAGGCAGTAGATCTTATCCACTTTCATTTCTTGGTTTGATGTTAAGTGCATGTTTAAACAAATACTAAGTGAATATGGTCTAGCAGGGTGCCACTAGATTATCTGAATCTAGACACGGTTATATCTAATAACCTTTCACATGTACCGGGTTTGAATCCCCTTTTTTGGTACTTTATTTCTAATAAAAATGGAAGATTTTGCTTTTTGAGCCATATCACTATACGCACTAATATTTAGGTAAAAGTAAAACATCTTTAAACCAAAGTGGAGTATATTAGACATAAATCACTTCTTAGATCTTAGCATAACAAATGTGTTTCAATATTTTTATAAGTTTACTAGCTCAGATTATATATAACTAATTTAGGATGGCAATTCACTCATCCTTGCATGAAATAGATGACAGGATGTGGTTATAATAATACTAAGAAATCACTAAATATTATAAAATCAATATTTATTTATGGCCTTTAAACATTTAAACAGCTCATTAATTAAAACATTGATGACGATGATGATGATGATAATAATAACGATAATGACAAGGGTTTCAACTACAGCTCTAGGACTAAGCCTAAACATAAAACTAAATTTTATAAAGAAATTCATAATTATTGCTTAATTTTAGCATATTTACTTATATCTTAAATAACTAATATTCAACCACTGATGAGGAATAATCACACTTAATAAAGACTACACTTAATGAAATATATACGCCTCGTTAAATAAAACAAACTAATATTTATTACTACATTTCTAACGTATACATAAAAATTTCTAGATAAACATGAAAATTGGCATGAATAATAATAATGATAATAATTGATTATATAACAATCCTCAGATTAATTTCAAGTTCTTCCCCCTTTCCCTTCCAATGTATTTTGTATTAAGTTGGATGTCACATTGACCATGATTTTCACTCCATGAGAAAAGTATTTCAAGAAAAAAATATTATCTGCTCATTAGCACACATACTTTATAAATCTAACATGTAAGTAGAATGTTAAAAAAAAATGTTAATAGAATTGAAAGAGCAAGTTTTAGAAACAAGTTTTAAATTATTTTCTCCCCCTCTCTATCTCTGAAATGCTATACTTAACTTGAAACAAAATAATCCAATATTCTAATACTACTTATTACTTCACATTCACTCGCAATTATACACATATAAAAATATTATTATGTATGTGCGTGTTTTATCCCATAATAACAAAATATTATTTAAAACCAAAATAATAATAATATATTAGTTAAAACTAAAATCATAATACCATAAAAAAAATTGTTTTACACATTAATATTTTTCATAACTCTAAAATTAATAAACAAATAATTTTCATACATTCAAGATCATTTATGAAGCTCAAAGTTATTATTAGTAAGACATTCTTGTTTTTAATCGATCTGAATAGTCTTTGAAAGTTCTTTCAATAAAATATACCACTTTATTGCTAAAATGTTTATTAAGACTCTGATATCATAAAGAAAATAGATATAAAAAGTCATATTACTGATCTTTTGTTTGTGGCGAATTTCCAAGGGTTCAAACTTGTCTTGTATAATGTCTATATTTCTGCAGCTACCATTTCTGTTTTACGTGGGAACAATCTCTTTCTTGAGGTGTATAACTATTTGATGATGATGACTCTATTGAGGTTATTTGCTTTAGTGGATAATTTGGAAATCATTATATTAATTTTTCTTCTTTTCCTGTCAAGCATGTGGATGAAATACAGCAGTTGTTTTCACATTTATAAATTTTCTTGAGTTTAAAATCAGTTGCTGGAACAATTAATTGGACTTGATGATTAATATTTATCAGTAGATTAATTCATCTTTCATCGAATGCAAGTGAATGCTTTCTTCCTTCTTTTTAAAAACATCTTATTTCTCTGGTCAGTTGAAAGGTGTAGAATATTATTTTAGACACAACATCTTTTCTTTCCTATGTGATGTGCAGCTTCCCCAGATGGTCTGGCAAAGATGGGACATACATATAATTTTTCTAGCCAGCCATTTCTTATATTTTCAACATTCACTTTAATAGTCTAATAATCTGAATCATAATCATAAAAATAAAAATAATTCTAGACAGCTTTTTATATCCTATTTTTAGCTACTTAACCAATCAGAGATAGCGTCACTTGCTATTTTTGGACAAATTCGTTTTAATTAGATCTCTAATTTATTTTCAACTAAATTATTTTTCAACTGAAAAAATTAATCCTTTTTCCAGACATTTTTGTTTTTAAAAAAAAATAGACTTAATCCTTATTTTCTTTCTTTTTTTTTACATCTAGGTAACATTTCAAATCTTTGAGCTTCCTTCTTTAGATCTTAAGATAAGACAATTTCAAAATTAGAGTTCCCACCCAAATTAAGTTCCCAAAGTAACAAACAATCATAAAAACAAAATTGCTACAAAGATAGATATCTGATTAAACAGATTTCCTCTTTTAACATAAAATTGTACAAAAAAATAATTTGACAGATTTAATCCTTCCTTTTCTTTCAATATTTAATAAATGTAAATTTCTGTATGTAATGTACACACATCCTTCATTATTTCAAATCATTCATAAACTAACATTAAATAATATAATTGCTAGCTTAGTAATTATAACCCTATTATTTAATTAAATTTGTAACTTTTAAATCCCAATTACAATTATAGAAAAGAAAATAGAAGTATAGAATAAGATATTAGAATTGATCAAGCATAGGTTAGTTTTAAAGAAAGTTAAAATGTTGAATATTTGAAATATAAAACAATTAAATAGTTTACACATACATTGCCTATACGTATGCGTTATAACTTTGCTTTTTAAAGAAAAATTAAAATTTTAAATATTAAATGTGTGTACTGCTCTTTTTGAAATTTCTTAACACACAAACAAGTAAAGCATATCATTGTTGACCCACTCTCTCTCTCTCTGTTTGAAGCTTTTAGAACTGGACCTTGTAGGTTTGAACTTGGATGCCCTACAACTTCCTTTATGGTTATATAAAAATATGATGATGATTTTGGTTTACCTTTTCTACATGCACATTACTATAAATTTAGCTACTGACTAAATTGTAATGGCACAAATTTCCCCCCCTTCGGATGAAATCATCAGCACTTTTGCTTTAACTATATCTAAAAAAAAATCCTAACTAATAAAATACACTAATAATAATAAACACACTAATAATTAAAAAAAAATTCTAACTACTGGTAAATATCATACTTTTCATTAGAAAATCTAGCATCCTGATTTATTTGGAGAACTTTTCCTTTGTACAAAGCATATTGTAGTCTGCATAAAATTGCACATGTACATCCAGTCCATTTTTAGATCTTTATTTTTTTCATTTTGACTTTTTCAGCACTGTGGTAATTCCACTGGTAGAGGGTTGCTTGTCTCTAGGAATTACTTTCTTTACAACACTATTCCCAAAATCTCCCCAGGATTGATTAGGAGGCCTAGCCCTATAATTATTCCTATATCCATAACTACCAAAATTCTGATCACATGTCTGATCACCTAGATTCAGACTAGAGACATTATAACTATACCTATCCTTGGTGCTCTTGGGCCTAGTCTCTGAATCTAGCTGTGAAATCTCTAGAGCATCCAGGATTTCTGATGCTTCCTCTATACTGCGACAATCAGCAGCAATAAGCATTTGCTCAATGTTTCGGGGAAGATTGTGTCAGATTATTCTCAGGATCTGGTGCTCTGAAAGAGGAAATGCAGTCAGACTTTTCAGTTTTACTGCCTGCCCTCAGAAAAATTGTGTATAGCTGCCCTTGGTACTGCCATACATTTCCTGAGTGATCTGGTAGTGCACCTGGTCCTGCCTATCTTCACTCCAGAAGCATGATAGAATAACACGGCAAAAATCCCCAAAGGTAGTGGGCTTATCAAACAGGGACCGCCACCACTCCTTAGCATAGGCATAAAGATGGTTACAGGCAATGGCCATCTTTTCTCGTTCATTTAATCTACACACAGAAAAGAGTTCTTCCAAGGTATACAGATACTCTAAGAAGTTTTCCCTGCTTTCCACACTAAAGGCCTTAATTTTATTTAAATTTGAGGTCATTGACCCTCCTACTCTATATTCCTCTTTACTGCTACTTTCTGCCTTTATTAATTTTTCACCTTGTGGATTTTTAACTAAAGTAGGCATCCTTTTTTCAGATTGACAATGTTCTGAGCTATCCCTACAGTTATCTGGACTGATGCTAACATCATTTTGCCTTGAATTTGGGTTTGACTGACTCTGCAATCCTATATTAACTCGATCTCTTAATTCCCCTATTTTCTGATAGAGATCTTCCATCTTGGGGTTCATGTATTCCATAACATATGCCTTCTGGTTCTCCTCAACCTTCTCCAACATAACACCCAATTCATGTTGATTCATTCTGGGTCCCTCTTCTAAAGAACTTGATTTGTCCCTTTTCACTATCTCCTCCCTAAAGCTATCCATCTGTTTCCCCAATTCTTTCCTAAGATTTTCATCCATCTGTACACACTCATTGGCCAAGACTTCTCGTATTTCCTTTTCTAAGCCACTAAACTTATTTTTCATAGTGATGGCCTGATCTACACAGCTCAAAGTGGCTTCCTTATATGAGTCCACTTTGGCTATCACCTCCTCTAATCTGATACTAATTCCTGCAGAGGTTATTTCAGCATTCTTTTCTATGCATTCTGAGATGGATTGGGAGACCAACCCATGGACCTCATTCCTAACTAACTCAATCTCTCTCTTATTTTCTTCGATAGACTGCTCCACTTGAGCCTTTAATGACTGCAGTCCCTGACAGCTCTCCTGTTTTGCCACTTCCATAGATCTACAAACTCCTTCTATCCTATCCTCTAATGAAGTAAACCTGTTCTTGTACTCTATATGGGATTTTTCAATCTTAGTTTCCAAGGCTACGATCATCGGGCTGTTATTTTTACTAGAGTTATCTATCTGGGCTTTGAGATCTTCTCTCAAACTTTCTATCTCTTGCTTACTATCTTCTCTTAGACTCTATACTTTTCTCCATTTTTTGTTCTAGATTTACCATACTTTTATTATTTTCTTCTCTTAGACTTTCTATATTTTTAAGTAACTGCCTCATCATTAATTTCATGTCTGAGAGTTCTTTATTTTCTATCTGAATCTGGCCAACTTCCGGCTCCTCATCTACTTCCACACTTGAGGCTGTATTATTGCTACTAACATTAAAGGCATCTTCCTCTACTTCCTCTCTTTCCTCTTGTGTTTGTTTTAAGAAAACCTCCCCATCCTCTTCTTCAGTAGGAAAACGATCACTGATTCCTGGTATTGGGGCACCTTCCTCTTCCATAACCTCTTCCATACTATAATTTAGTTCACTCATGTTATAAAACTATATATATCCCATCTGTGCTTCCCTGACCATCAAAAACCTACACATCCTTTCCTTGTCTGACACCTATCTTTGTCTAACTGACTGATTTGCTTTTCACCTTATTATGCATTACAAATACAAAAAAAAAATTTAATGTCCTTATTTGATGAACTACATAACAATAATCTATACAGTGCATGTCTGTCTGCAATAGCCCAAATTATACATTCATCCATTCTCCCAGAAATCCGACAGATATTGACAGTCCACAGAATGACTAGCAGTTCACAATCCTGAGATAAATAAAAGAATTCAGTCACAACACTATAATCACACAATGTATCACGAGCACTCAGAAGATCATCCCAATTCAGTCACTATTATCTACTACAACCCTTGATTGAATGATGCAAACTCTGTTGCAATAAAAGAAGTATTAAGTCTTAGGGGCTAAAATAGATAAACTAGGCCTTGCTCTCTCTCTTGGAGTCTTATATGGCAAGCATCAAGGAATGCCCTGCTTATTATAGACTAAAGAAAACTAAGCCTTGCTCTCTGTCTTGGAGACTTATAGGCTGATATCATGGCAAAACTACTGATAACTGCTTCATGATAAAATAAGTCTAACATATAAACTTGATTGGAAAACTATGCCATGCTCTCTCTCTTGGAGACTTATAGGCTGGTATCATGGCAGGTCTGCTATTAACTGCTTCATGATAACATAAAGATAACTTATAAATTGGGTTGGAGCAGTGAATGGGTTTGATCATTCATAAGTTACATGAAATACACAGCACTCTCAAGGCAATGACAAAACTCTCCACTCATCATCAAAACTGCAATCTAACCAACCAAACTCCAATGATCAACCATCCAATCAAACCTCTAAAATCACAGACTTTTCTACAAAATGAACTCCCCAAACACACATGAGACTACCATTCCATAATTCATCACTATGACTATTCCTATCCTATCTAGCAATAAATCATTTTAATGTTCCACAAAAAAAAATTCTATTATTTATTTCACCTTTGTCTTAAGTTGTGATATTCATCTCTATTTTCAAAATTGATAAAACAAAACTAAGCTGTTTTGGGGCTGCACCCATTTTATCATCATCAATGAATAATTAAATCATATTAAACATCATCATATACAAATATAAAATAAGACTGGTTGGCCAAGAAAATGTTGTAAGACAAAAAAAAAATTTTACTGAGAAAAAAAAAAATTTTTTACTAAAAAAAATTTCTCTATTTTTAACCACACATCTCCTATCATTCTATAGACTCCCTTTTTCAGGTATATGGCAAAATATCAAGCCCCAGTTGGGTGTCCATTGTAACCTAATTAAAGGAGTTAAAATTGTTATAGATGGTTACAATATATATAAGATCATAATATTTAAAATAACATTGGATTTCTCAGTAAAAAATTTTTTTTGTCTTACAAAATTTTTTTGGCCAAACAGTCTTATTTTATATTTGTATATGATGATGTTTAATATGATTTAATTATTCATTGGTGATGATAAATTAAACATCATCATACACAAATATAAAATAAGACTGTTTGGCCAGGAAAATTTTCTAAGACAAAAAAAAATTTTACTGAGAAAAAAAAAAATTTTTACTAAAAAAATTTTCTCTATTTTTAACCACACATCCCCTATCATTCTATAGACTCCCTTTTTCAGGTATATGGCAAAATATCAAGCCCCATGTTGGGCGCCATTGTAACATAATTAATGTTACTCAAATAAAATAAGTAAAGGTTGATCAAATAACTATTACCATACCTGAGTTGTCTGTAATATA
>JAQFVV010002949.1:0-16642 GCA_028023455.1 Epiperipatus broadwayi | reverse complement strand
TGGGGGGGTTAAGGCATTGCTTCACAAGGTATTCAATACAGGCAAGCATGTTACAATAGTTGGAACTGTTATCAAGTACATCTGTTCCCTTTTAAACATATTACAATACATGTGTGTGTGAGTTATAGAGGTCATGCCTAATTACTTAATATGCTCATCTTATGAACTTGACTTGCTTAAGTTAGAAGTTGATACTTTAGCAGAGATGATGATGAGTACATCCAGTTTTAAAGGCTGTTATAGATACTAATTAAATGAGCAACTAAATAAACTCAGAATCATGCAGATTCAAACTGATAACCCAGATTCAAACTCCAGTCTAAAGCTGAATGATTAATTAATATGGGAAAAAGAACTGGTTACCATTAGGTCCACATATATGCGCTATGGCGCTATATAAAATATTAAAGAAATAAACTTGCAGTGCGAGTGTGTGATTCTTCAAGAGTTTCAGCATCAAATGCTCGGTTTACTCTGAGACCGATGGTTTGCTGCTATTGATGTATGAACATAAAGTTCAGGAAGTCAGATTGGCTTTATGGAAAAATCTGGGTCCTCACGCCCCCAGTTCTAATGAAGATAGCCATAACCCGAACTAAATAAAGGGGCGGTTTGTTACCGTGAACCCTTGTCAGAGGCAGCAAAACGTAACATATGTGTACTATATAAAAACACACCCGCAATGCACGCAATATATATATAAAAGCAATAAGTATGCATATAATTAATTGCGCCTAAAACAGATAGCTTTTATCTGTCAAGCTAATTCAAAACAGTTCTTAAAATTAGCATTATAAGTATGCTAATAAAATGGGCTTAAACTATATAAAAATAATCTAGTTAAGATCCTGAATCTGCATGTAAAGATTCTTAATTAAGGAGGGAAAGTATATTCGATGGGACTTAATACAAACATTAGCAAATATACTTTATCATCTCTAGACAATATATATATATCCCCTTCCAACTAATAAATATCAAAGGTTATAATATAAGATCGGTTAAGCAAATCTTAAAAATACGATTTTACAATATATATATATAACTATGATAACAACGAGTGGTTAGCGCATTCGTTTATTACCAATATTATAATTTCGAAACAATGATTTAATAAAATAAACAAGGCTTTTAAAATGTCTAAGTGAAGATTACAATTATCTCCTTTATAAATTACTTACTTAGTTTCATTGTTTCGAAATCTGAGCATATTATCACATATTAAACATAAAATGCATTTAAACAAAATATTAAAATTACTGAAATTTGGCAAGACCGTTAGTTCGTAGGAGTTGAAGAGAATAAATTTCGGGCATTTAATGAGTATATAAAAAAATATGAAATCTTTTAGTTCATAAAAGACTTCAGCAGTTTATAAAATTAAAGTAAGTGATTTTTTTTTCTTTCCTTTACATTATATACAAAGTCACAGACCGATAGTTTCTTTTTATAAGAGGGTAAAATTGAAAGAGTTTTTTATAATTTAGATAGAACGTTCTTTTTAAAGTGTTATAAGAATTTATAATTTAAAGTTCATACTGCAGCCTTTTTAAAAATGATTACCATCTCTCTCTGCCTCCTTGAGTGGACTTGAAGCGTATATCAATGATAGTGGTTGGAATAGGGCGTCTGACAGCGTCATAATCTTCAGTGGTCTTTCAGATAGGTTAAATTTCTTCATATTCTCCATGCAGGTTGCTGGAAAGTATATTCAAAGGAATGTTTAGAGGAATTGAGAATAGCCATCTGGCTTCCGAGCCAGTAAATATATTATTTTACTCGATCATTTTGGATTCTGGTCTCCACAACAATTTTCAGAAAGAAAAAAACTAAAGAGTCCTTCAAAAAAAATCTGCAATATTTATATTCCCTAGATCAAAAGCCAGTGACTATCTATTTTAAAACACAATTCAGACTTCTAAGTTTTAGCCTTAGGTCTCTTTTGATTCTTATCTTTTTTTTATCTTGTTGCCCAAACTTTTACTGGTTTGATCTGGGAAGAGAAATTCATTACAATCGTAATGAATGAGCTCTAGAACAATGTCAATAACCTAGGGACTATCTGATCCCACCTGCAAATTATTCTAAATAAAAATCTGCGATATCTATATTCCCTAGATCAAAAGCCAGAGACTATCTATTTTAAAACACAATTCAAACTTCTAAGTTTTAAAGCAGTCTGTCTCTTTTGATTCTAATCTCTCTTTTTTTTTATCTTGTTGCCAAATTTTTACTGGTTTGATCTGGGAAAAGAAATTCATTACAATCGTAATGAATGAGCTCTAAAACAATGTCAATAACCTAGGGACTATCTGATCCCACCTGCGAATTATTCTAAAGTCTTATTACCAATCTGTGAATTTCGCATGTGATTTATAATTTACCTAAACCAAACTTGTTAAAGAATATTTAGCCATATTTTCTAAACAAAATAACCCTTATACAATATATTATTTATATAAATGCTGCAATATCTATACAAAATTTAATATCATTATCATTTACAGGTGCTTGTATGTGCTTGTATGTGTGACAATAAACATATAATTGTTTGAATGCATATAAAACTGTGACCACGTATATAACTGTATAAATGAATATATCGCTGTGTGGATATATACCACTGTGTAAACATATATATATACAGCTGTGTAAAGGCATATAACACTGTGTGTATACATAAACACTTGTACTAAAGAGTGTTCAAAACTGGCATAGATGTGTCTATGGAGACATAAAGGTGAAACAGATAGAAGGACAGTAATATCTGTTTCAATAGAGTATATGAGCACACACTTTCACACGACCCACCACTCTCCACACTATCTCATAAGACTGATACACTTGAACACATATATGCTAAAAGATAAATAATCACCAATATACATATTTCATGCTAAACCAGCAATCATGAGGTGTCAGATTGACCTTAGGTCAACATGGGTATGACAAGAATCTCAGCCTCAGGCTGGCCTTTGAGCATTCCATCATCATTTTAATTGGATGGGTGGTTGAAGAGTTGGAGTGTGTAGTAGATTGAAGCCTGTCCATTAAAGTATGAGGATTGGCTATCTTAATATATATCTGAGCACTTATAGCATATATGTGCAAAGATGGTAATCTGGACCAACTGGTGATTACTGGTTTAGCATGAAATACATATATTGGTGATTATTTATCTTTTAGCATATATGTGTTCAAGGGTATCAGTGTTATGAGATAGTGTGGAGAGTGGTGGGTCGTGTGAAAGTCTGTGCTCATATACCCTATATATTGTGTTTGTATATATTTTGAGATTAAAACAAAAAGGCAATATATTTTTTTCTCTTTTTTTTTTAACTTTTCAAATCAGAATTCTGGTATTTATGAAGCTGAATCAAATACCTATTTTGTGTGAGTTGATACAAAACATATGGAGAACTTTATTTATAAACGTGTTTTTATATAATTGTTTGATTTTTATATAATAGTTTTGTCTACACAACAAACTTTTCCAGAATAGTAAAATATCTAAATGTAGTATAATATCAATTTATTAAAAATTAATGCATAATACTGTATGCATATATAGAACTGATTGAAAGATATATGAATTTGCTAAAACTTATGATATAGAATAAAAAAAATTAATCTTTAAGATATAAAAATCTTTTATTTTCTATAAATATCTACTTTCGATCTTTTAAAACTTTTCTGGGAAAAATATGATTAAAAAAATAAATACTGTATATACAAAAAGCTGGTTTAATACTTTAAAATAAAAGTGTTAAATATGTCAACATAGTATGCTTAACATGCTTTTGACTAGTTATACTCATATAAGTATGACTACCAGTTAGTCGAAAGCATGTTGATATATTTAACATTTTTATTTCAAAGTATTAAACAAGTTTTTCTTAGTATACATACATGTTGTGTGTCTTTATTTTTTTGAAATATCTTATTTTTTTATTACTACTTTAAAATTGTTTTTAATGTTGTCATTAAAATATATGGCCTTCTAAAATGTGTTAACTGAAGCACACAGGATTATTATATACCTGTGTCTATATATGTAATATATAGGGTATATGAGCACAGACTTTCACACAACCCACCACTCTCCACTCTATCTCATAACACTGATACACTTGAACACATATATGTTGAAAAGATAAATAATCACCAATATACATATTTCATGCTAAACCAGCAATCATCAGTTGGTCCAGATTACCATCTCTACACATATATGCTATAAGTGCTCAGATATATATTAAGATAGCCAATCCTCATACTTTAATGGACAGGCTTCAATCCACTCCACACTCCAATCCTTCAACCATCCATCCAATTGAAAATCTGATGATGGAATGCTGAAAGGCCATCCCGAGGCTGAGATTCTTGTCACACCCATGTTGACCTAAGGTCAACCTAACCCCTCATGTACAGGACATAATCCATTTAATACATATACAAGGGATAGGCAGACATCTCTACTATGTAATAATTCAAACACAGAGACTTATTATAAAGTGTGTTAAGAAATCTGATAACTATTGATAATGATGTTATCATGGGTTATAATGTGCTATTACTATATCTATCTTCTAGCCTAGAACCTATATGTTCTACAAAAAAAAGTTAACCCTTTTTCTTCAAAAAACATATTTAAACTTATATTTAATTATGTTGAAATCAATTAATAATAAAACTTTCTATAGTGAAAAATATCCTGCCATTTTATATTTCCTTGGTATAATAGTATACTATTAATTAATAAGTAAAACTAAAGCTACTAAGCATCAAAGCATCATATGATCACTATCTCTTATCTAGCTGTTTAATTGTTATTAAACAAGGCAAAACTCTCTATACAGTAGTGCCACCCTGTGCCAACCAGAGTAATCAATGGATGCTAGTATAAGAAATAGTGATAATGTGATGTTTAGTGGTTTAACACCAATCCTGACTAATAGGTTAGTGGTGGATATGGTTATTAAAGAGCCAAAGACACCAAAATGTATGAGTGTTGAACTGACTTCAGACCCATATGACTATGTAAGCTATTGAGCTTAGATTGAAAATATTATTGTTTTCAAATTTCATACTCATGGTTTTGTAGTTGAGTAGAGATAAAAGGTGGCTGCTGGAGGGTTGCATTAGATCCTAAGATCTAGGTGCAGTGCTCTCAGATCCAAGGCTCCTCACTGATGAAGGCCATGAGCCAGAAACCAGTCTGGGAATATTGGATGAGTAGGCACTAGATAGGGATTTTATGCCTTTTGGCATCTATTGATTACTCTGGTTGACACAGGGTGGCACTACTGTATGGAGAGTTTTGCCTTGTTTATAAAACTAAAGCTGTTAGTTAGATCGAACTAAGCTCAATGAAAGGGACATTGTTTGATAAAGCAAAGATGATATGGGTAATAGGAATTGTTATTCAGGTGACTACAAATCTATAGATAAATAATTATAGAATTACATATAAAAATTCAATTGAGTATGTTTATATGCTTTCATTGATTAATTGAAACTTAGTAAAGCAAATTCATTAATCATAGAGTGAATCTGCATTGTATGTAATCTATTTATTATTATAGTTATGCTAAGGATAGTATAAATACATATTTTAAATGGAAATGTTTAAAAGTTACATAATTTTGTAGAGTAATCTTTTTTTTTAGTTATTTACTTTTTAAGCGTTACCTTAAATTTCAATAATCAAAAATCTAAGGACCCAGGTTCAAATCCCATGCTAGTACTGTCACTGGTCAGGCCAGCAACACCTGAAGAAGAGGGGAGAAAAATACCTCTCAAAACGTTGTGCATATACTAACCTGTTTGCTGTGATATTACTAACAGTTAGTGCATATACTAACCTGTTTGCTGTGATATTACTAACAGTTAGT
Source organism: Epiperipatus broadwayi (assembly GCA_028023455.1). Taxonomy (NCBI): domain Eukaryota; kingdom Metazoa; phylum Onychophora; class Udeonychophora; order Euonychophora; family Peripatidae; genus Epiperipatus; species Epiperipatus broadwayi. Next base: position 10,748 of record JAQFVV010002949.1, on the reverse strand, counting down.
GCATATACTAACCTGTTTGCTGTGATATTACTAACAGTTAGTGCATATACTAACCTGTTTGCTGTGATATTATTAACATTTGTTTGCTGTGATATTAACAGTTGGTGCATATACTAACCTGTTTGCTGTGATATTACTAACAGTTGAATGCATTTGGATTATTTAACTAAAATTAAACTTTTCTAAAGACATTCAACACACATATTAGATGATGGAAATAGTCCAATATAAAAATACAGCTAAATTATGAAGTATTCTTATACAATAATATTTAAGTCTTTAATCATTATCCATAGAATCACCAAATTTGATAGATTATGAAAAAATTATTGATGAAGTGAATCTCAAAAAAGAAATATTTGGTATAGGAGATATTTGTTTCAAAAAGTGGCACCATCAGTATCAGAGACATATAAAGAAATATAACTTCAATAATCAAGAATCTAAGGACCCAGGTTCGAATCCCATGCTAGTACTGTCATTGGTCAGGCCAGCAACACCTGAAGAAGAGGGGAGAAAAATACCTCTCGAAATGTTGTTCATATACTAACCTGTTTGCTGTGATATTACTAACAGTTGAATGCATTTGGAATATTTAACTAAAATTAAACTTTTCCAAAGACATTCAACACACATATTAGATGATGGAAATAGTTTAATATAAAAATACAGCTAGAATACTATCATCACAAACCTTCAGAAAAACACCAAATATAAAGCAGCTTTAATTTTTTTTAATCCTTTATGAAAAATGTAGCTCTTAATATATAATAAACTTTTTTATTCTCCAATTATTATTACTTTCATTAAGATACAGGAAAATTCTATATTGTTCACAAAAAATAAATCTTTAAGTGTTTTCTAAGAAGAAAAATGTTAGGAATGATTTACACAAAACCTGAAGCCTATATAAAGTCAGATTATTCAAAAGCAGAGTTCCTAACATACCTACAAAAGTTTTAGTATTCATTCTGTATTATATTTGCAGTGGGATTTCTTATATTAGTATTATTTATTTTTATGAGATTTTTGACATAAAGCTGATCTTAATAAATGAATTTATTAAGTAATAATTTTTCACTACTTTTGTAAATTTGATTTATACTAAGATCTGAAATATGCAAAGATGTATCATAAAAAATTCTTTTAGCATATTTTATTGTGTTGAGGAAAGAGATTTGGGATTTACTAAATCTAAACCATTATGGCAGAAATTCCGAGAACTTATTTCAGATATTGAGTGCTCCTGTCATGAGTGGGAATACTATTGGATTTGGAAAAAAAAATACGAATAACTGTGGAACACTAAAATACATGGGGGAATGATTTATCCAGATTAACAAAGTATTTAAATATGAATTTGATTTTGCTTTAAAATAGTGTTTAATGTTTGTGCTAACTTTTTTTTGTTCACAGACTAATCTTTGAAACTGAAGTAAAAACTAGAAATTCAAGAAATTTGTTAAGTGAGTAAGTAAAAATGAGAGTATAAATAGTCAAAATAAGAGTCATAGATCACGTGACCCTATCCTCTTAAGCTTGTAAGTTATAAACAATGAGGATTGCCAATTCCTCAACAAGCTTTGTGATAAATGCTTAACCAGAGCCAACATTTAAAATATCTCCTTCAGGAACCCCCCCCCCCAAACCCCTGATCATGATTTCATGCTTTGGCACTCCTCAGAGAGGTGCCAGGGTAGGTTTGGACACTAGATCTAAAAATACCAACCCAAAGCCAAGCACTTATCTAAAAGTTATCTACTGAGTGCTTGTTTTTGGATTGGTATTTTTAGATCTAGGGTCTGAACCTACCCTGGCACCTCTCTGAGGTGCCAAAGCATGAAACCATGGTCAGGGGGTTGGGGGGTTCTTGACAGAGATATTGCTTGTTGAGGAATTGGCAATCCTCATTGTTTAAAAATGAGAGTGATTTTATTGTTGAGATTTGATTGAGTAAGAGTGAGTATGCACTTACTTATCTGTAAGCATGCCAAAGACTATGTGCTAGAAAATATCAATATGAGCTGATATAAATTCTTTTTTTTCAGCTGATCAAGCTCTGTTAATATAAATAACTAAACTGCCTTGTAATCATCATAATTCAATCAACTTTTTACAGTAAGAAAATGGCTGTTCCCTTTTGAATATCCAAGATTTTATATAGGAAGCATTCTTAAATCACAATAACTGTAAAAACTTGATTGAATTGCAATGGCCAATTACAGTTCAATTGTTTATATACAGTGCTTCAATATATTGCTTTGTCTGTTATATATAATTGGCATTGTAATTATCTATATATAATTAGAAGATTTTCATGAGTTTTTAGATATAAATATTAGTCATTTAACATGAATTCTTTGTATATTTTTAAAAATAAATTTCAGCGAATTGTAACCAGACAGACTACCTATTAAAAACTAATATTACATATTGAAATCATGCCATCTAACAATAATATATATATATATATAACAAGATGGAGCTTAACAATAGCGCTAAACAAGCTTTGTTTCTATAAATACCGACAGAGAATGAATTCAAAATCTCTATCATTAACCCTACCTCCAGACCAATTGGTTTCGAGCTTATGGCTCACCTCAATGAAGGGATGTTCTAGAAACTAGTTCTAAGATACTAATTCAAAAGTTAGCACTTATAAAACACGTCTCTATCAATTTCAAAGTCTGAACTTTTCGGACAAATAAATATCTTCAAATCCAGCTTTGCAAACTAGATAGCTATATGGGTCTGAATTCAGCTCAGTTTCACCATATAATAATAGCCTCTGCAATCCATCAAAGGTACACTTATAATAATTAATAAAAACAAGTTATAAATTTTGTAACTTGTCTTTAAGCTTGCATTTAAATGATAACAACATGGAGCTTACCAATAGCTCTAAACAAGCTTTGTTTTTATAAGTGCTGACAGAGAAAGAATTCAAAATCTCTATTGTTAACCCTATCTCCAGACCAATTATACATATATAATAAAGACATTGAATAAAAAAATCATTGTGCAACTTCTCTGTACTTTTAAACATTGGCAAAATCTAAAAGTTCAGAGTCATATGGTTATTGAATATTTTTTCATCTGTTATTTTTTACATAACTTGTTAAATGGCAATTGTCTTGTAGTTGATCCATAATATGAGAAATAATTTAGGAATAGAATTGAAGCTTTATTTTTGGTTTAAAAATGTTTAATACTTACCTTAAAAATATCCATAACCTACAATGTTAATATAAAATAACAAATTGTAATAGTAACAAAGCAGATTTCTTAGCAAATTAATACACTACTATTATGATAATTTATGTGTAATAAATTAATTAATGTGCCTAAGATATATTTATAGTCAATCAAATCTTGGCTCTCTAGTTTGTAAATAATTCATAAGATATTATTAACACCTTTTTAGACACTTTATCAATACTTTTATTCGTATTAAACTAACAGTTTCGACTGTCCTGCAGTCATCATCAGAGTTCTTGTTAATTCTATTTCCAAAACCCAACTGAATTGGGTTTTGGTAATTGGGTTTTGGTAATAGAATTAACAAGAACTCTGATGATGACTGCAAGACAGTTGAAACTGTTAGTTTAATACAAATAAAAGTATTGATAAAGTGTCTAAAAAGGTGTTAATGTTATGATGTCATAATAGAAATCAATACATAGGAAAAGAAGAAGTAGAAAAAAAGATATTCAGTGTAAATTTTTTTTAGATCAACCTCTCACAATACATGTATTTTATGACATTTTATGTTTAATGTCATAGTGTTAGGAAATATCATATAATAATGACAAATTGCAAAAATATTCCAGCTTCAAAATCAAACAAATCATAATCACGACAAATATAGACATTTGGATTATCATTTTTGGTGTGAATATTCAAAAATCTTTAGATAAACATGATGAATTGGATTTGATTTCATGAAATACATATGGAATGAGGTTAATTACGAGTTAGTGAGGATTGTGTTATAAATCTAATATATATATATATATATAGAGAGAGAGATTATAATAATTTATTTTTAAAAAATCTTCCACAGTGAATAATTCATAATAAGCACACACTGTTCCTACAAATAAATAAGAGTAACCAATAATGAAATATTAAGATTATTCTATTGATAAAAAATCAAGTCATATGACCTAATTTTAATAAAGCTCCTATTTACAAATGTTATATATAGAGTAAGTTAAAAAACAAACTCTTATGAAGCTTCAAAAATACCCTCAACCTCAGACCGCGGTTTCTGCCTCTAGCGTCATCAGTGAGGTGCTAGGGAATAAAAATACTAGAACTAGTCCAGCATTTTATCAATGCCTAACTATTGAGAAGAAAATCTGAAACTTTCAGACATTTAAATGTCCAAAAATCCAGCTATCTAACTCAAATAGCCGTATGTGACTGAACTAAGTTCAGATACACCATATATTAATAGCTCTAGCAATATAAAATCGCCAAAGCATTAATAGCAAAAAAACTAAAATTAAATTGATAAAAAATCAAGTCATATGACCTATTAAATCGCCAAAGCATTAATAGCAAAAAAACTAAAATTAAATTGATAAAAAATCAAGTCATATGACCTATTAAAATTAGGTCATATGACTTGATTTTTTATCAATTTAATTTTAGTTTTTTTGCTATTAATGCTTTGGCGATTTTATATTGCTAGAGCTATTAATATATGGTGTATCTGAACTTAGTTCAGTCACATATGGCTATTTGAGTTAGATAGCTGGATTTTTGGACATTTAAATGTCTGAAAGTTTCAGATTTTCTTCTCAATAGTTAGGCATTGATAAAATGCTGGACTAGTTCTAGTATTTTTATTCCCTAGCACCTCACTGATGACGCTAGAGGCAGAAACCGCGGTCTGAGGTTGGGGGTATTTTTGAAGCTTCATAAGAGTTTGTTTTTTAACTTACTCTATATATAAGATTATTCTAGGCTATGATTATTCAATAATAACTGCAAAATACTTTGGAGTAAAAATATTACAGTATTATCAACAGTTTTTTAAAATAATATAATTTAAGTTATTTAAATATTTGACTTTCAAGTCTTTGAATTTGCCCCTAAAATAGCATATTATATCACAATACATGTTAAGACAATGCTTTACTATGATAAATCATAAAAGTGAAAGTTTCCCGAGAATGTGAAGTGGCATAACTGATATCATTAAGTGCATCATTCTTAAAATTGTTATGTCTATTATTGTTTCTTATATTATATCATAAACAGGGCAAAACTCTCCATACAGTAGTGCCACCCTGTGCCAACCAGAGTAATCAATGGATGCCAGAAGGCTTGTGCATAAAATCCCTATCTAATGCCTACTCATTCAATATCCCCAGACTAGTTAGATAGGGATTTTATGCACAAGCCTTCTGGCATCCATTGATTACTCTGGTTGGCACAAGGTGGCACTACTGTATGTAGAGTTTTGCATTGTTTATAGTATAAGAGATGATGATCATGTGATGCTTAATATATTATATCATGTGACACAGTATATTTATTTAGCAAGATTGTAACAACCAAGCATGTGGAAGAATTGAATTTGCTAATATCTCATTAAAAATATGGTATGTGATGGTGGCATTGAGTTGATAGCTCTTGCAATTAAAATTTGATTCCAAAAACAAAAAAAGAGAGAGAGACAAAACTAAATAGTAACAAATTTCCTTCAATTCACTAAAAGAAAAGGTAGAAATAAGCACTCCAATAACATCATCTACATCAATTGTTAAGTCAAGTAGGTGTCTTTTTAACCATAAGTGACTATGTATATATGGAAACAGTAATTATTCTTTAGCTTATCTTTGCATGCATAATTTAGAAGAGGAATGTAAAATAGTCAATCCAGTGGTGACATCAGGTTTATAAGGAGGGTTACTTTTGAAAAGATCTCTTTTGTAATGTTCATAAACTTATTTTTATATTTTAAAAAAATTGCACTTATCTCGTAATGCATTTTTTATAATGCTTTAATTTGTGGGAGTTTCAACTGTTTTTGCAGTCTTCTTCAGATATTTGAATTATCTTTCCAACTACAACCTCATAAACTTATTCTTACTCTGTATAAGTAGAAATTATTTCCATTAATATTATAATTAAATTTGAGTAAGAATAAATACTGAAAGTTAATGTTTTATATAAATATTTATTAATTTATGAACTTTAAACTACAAAACAAATTACATTAATAGTGAAAATAGTAATATTTTTAATAAATTAGTTGAAGCATTAATTTAATTAACATATCATTTTGTTTTATTTGTCGTGCTTTTTATTACTATCAGATTTAATGCCTTTTATTGCAATTATTTCTATATTTTAAGAAGTTTGCTATATTAGAATTCTCTTTAATTTTATTCTTTGAAGATTTTATATATCCTTGTCATGAAGATTTTAGTTTCTTCTAATAATAATAAATGAAAAGAAGTGACAGTTGTTTTATTGTAATCAAGAAAACTATAAGTTAATTAAGTCACTATCTTAGATTTATTTATTATTATTTATTTGTTATACTATTATATCTATTTTCGCTTTTCTGCTACACTTAGTAACAAATACCTTCAGAGCTTTGGCACTATATTTATTTGTCTTTTTTATTATTTTTGTTATGCTCTACTATATGATACTGAGAAACCTTTTTTTGAGGGGGGGGGAGGATAACATTATACCCATTTTATAAAAGTAATCATGCAAATAATTTATCTCTCTCAACATGGTGATACACAGTCTTTATCTAAAATTAATATGTTTTGCTTTTAGTCAAACTTTAAAGGAAATTTAAAACAAGCACTTTCTATTTTGAATGAAAATTAAGAGAAATATTTAAAATATTACAAAGCTAAATTTCAGGAGTATCTAAATAATACAACGTATGCTTTTGATATATTACACATTCTCCTGTTATTCAAAATAAGAATTATTTTTCTAAGTCTTTTCTGTTTTCAGTTATTTATTAAATTTTTTTTATATAGTCTTCAGTTATTTATTATACTGCAGCAAAAAGTAACTTTATTAGATACAAGTGTTATACAGTCTACAATGTCAATTCTACATTCTATAGTGAACCTGGTCAAAGTTGCATGTTTATTGCAACTTTTAAAATTTTGTAACTAATTTTTGGCAACTTTGTGACTGTGGCGATGGACCGGTCTTTCAAGCAGAGGAGTAGAATGCCATTGATAGATTAACCATCAACAGTATCTATGGCCATATCAATGCTTTCCAGGCCATAGCACTCCTTGACTGCTAGATCAACACCCTATGTCCAGAGCACATTATTTGTTTTGAGTATACAACTCAGACACCAGCCAACCATATAAATTATATATGGTCAGCATGGCCACAAATTTAGCACTTGAAATATCTCAAGCTAGCTCATACTCTGTATAAGGGATCCAGCACTTTAATCTAACACATAAAATTAACTATACTCTTAAAGTAATGGTGACACAGTGACAAGAGAGAGAATAGACCAAATAATAATTAAGCAAACAATATTTATTCATGCACACATATACTATAACATAGCATAATAAAAATTGAAATAGAAAAATATAAATGATTAGTTCAGGCCAAAATTTATAATACTCCTTTGTTAATGTTCTTTTCATTTAAAATAAAATGTCTATAGACCATTATTATGGAAATATATTCACCTGGGGTTTCATGAGATTGAGATGACATAATTCCTTCGGTTGTAGTTTGCATCAGTGTTACTTTCCAACCAGTTGGCTTTTTGGTTTCCACCGATAGTTTCAGGTCTTGTCTTGACAATGGAGGAGGGGGGAGTATGCGGCAACATCTATTTCACCATTTTGGTATCAGTTTCCAGTGACAATTTAGGCAGGGCAGTTGATCTGCAGAGGACTTTGGGGCCTGAAGCCCAATCAAGCACTTCTAAGACAGTCTAGTAGCACACGTTAGTTTTGCGGCTTCTGCAATAATATACTTTGCAGCAGTAATGAATGATTCTATTTTGTTTTTAGATTTCTGAATCTGTGGATCATGAATAATGTAATGCACCAATAACAGCATGAAGAATGGAATGATCTAATAGACTCAAGAGGAGAATAATTCAATCACAAAATGAAAGCTGGAAATGAATAATAGCAGCTGCGACTTAATTTTATCATTATTTTTAATTTTGATTGTAACTTAAGTATGTTTTAATTACCTTTTACATTACACATTATTTAATCTATTTCTTACATTAATCTACTATTGCTTTTATCAGATAGTTTACATAGTTTTTAATTATTACAATTATTGGTTTCAATTTTATTAACTAGCATTCCAAATTAATTCATCTTTTTTATTTTTGATTTCTACTAAGATTTATTTTTACACATTTATTTTTACTTTATAAAAGCGAGAGTTTTCTTTAAATCTTTTTTTTTTCTAATTATTTTCCCCAGCAGCTTTTAATAAATAGTTTTATTCTCTTTTAAATTCATTGCATTGATAAATATTAGCCTTGTTTGCATTTGATTGTATTGTTTATATTATTATAAATTTTGTGTTAAATAGTATTTTAAATGATATTATTATAGTTTGCTTTTCCATTTTTGATATTCAGCAATTAGTCTCATACAAAATCAACATTTTATGTAGATGACAAAAACATTCTATTGAGTAATTGTTTTTTGTTTTGTTTTTGCTATGGTGTTTTAGTTGCTTTTCATCCGTTATCAGAAGTAAATTTTTCCAAATTTTTAATTTTTGTTAATAACTGAAACACAGGCTTATTATATACCTGCATCTATATATGAAATATATAGAATATATGAGCACAGACTTTCACACCACCCACCACTCTCCACTCTATCTCATAACACTGATACACTTGAACCCATATATGTTGAAATGATAAATAATCACCAATGTATGTATTTCATGCTAAACCAGCAATCATCAATTGGTCCAGATTACCATCTCTACACACATATGCTATAAGTGCTCAGTTATATATTAAGATAGCCAATCTTCATACTTTAATGGACAGACTTCAATCTTCTCCACACTCCAACTCTTCAACCGTCCACCCAATTGAAAATCTGATGATGGAACACTCAAAGGCCACCCTGAGGCCGAGATTCTTGTCACATCCACGTTGACCTAAGATCAATCTGACCCCTCATGTACTTATAGCATATATGTGTGGAGATGGTAAACTGGATCAACTGATGATTGCTGGTTTAGCATGAAATACATATATTGGTGATTATTTATCTTTTTGACATATATGGGTTCAAGTGTATCCGTGTTATGAGATAGAGTGGAGAGTGGTAGGTGGTCTGAAAGTCTGTAATTTTTGTTAATGTTTTTTTAATAATTTGTGTTGCTGATTATCTTTTCGACATATATGGGTTCAAGTGTATTAGTGTTATGAGATAGAATGGAGAATGGTGGGTGGTGTGAAAGTCTGTAATTTTTGTTAATGTTTTTTTTTTAATAATTTGTGTTGCTGATATTTATATAATATTGGTGCTTAGAATAACATTAATATATTATGAAATAATAATATTAGAAATTATTTGATTAGGAATTTAAAAAAATTAATGCTGATTAGAAGGCTTGCTTATATAGGTTGACTGAATTTAACTATTTTGAGCATTTTACAACACCAATTGGGTGAAAATTTTGCTTAGAAGTAATGAAATTAACAGTGTTCCTGCTTTATAAGTGGAGAATTTATTGTAGTTAAAATTATTACCTTTGAAAGTTTTATTATTTTGAATTTGACTGTAGACATTTTTGGATATGATTAACTTTTTTTTTCTTTTTTTTTTTTTACAAAAATATTCCAAATTAATTAGGAGACTAATTTCAAATTAGCCACTCTCTATTTTCATCAAGTGCAGATTTTTATACTTAAAAAATACTTATTTTTAAATCACAGTACATTGTGCATAATTTTTTGTTTGAGATCTGTATTCAACAATTATTCAGCATTGAATTTGTGAGAATATAATTAATAAATACCAACACAGTGAAAACTTCCTTTATCTCTTTACTGTTTTGCCTTTTAGTTGAACATTATATCAGGTCAATCTTTTTTTATTCTTTGAATTGCTACCAATAGTCTTTTTTCAATCCCAATTAAACACAATTATTTGATGTAATGTCATGTACTGTGGCTTTTCCTTAAATTAAGTCAAGAATCTTTAAGCAATTATACCCAGAGAAACCTGTTAGCCACTTTATTTTCTATTTCCCCACTCTAAGTTTTCCCATATTCTGCTCCATCCCATTTCCACAACATAATCTTTGTCAACTTTATGCCTTTATATCTAAATTCCCCTTATCTTTTTCCAAACGTAGCATAAAAACCAATAATCCACTTTGAGACTTATTGCACATGTGGACTACCACACATGTATATTTAAAACCTTTGCTCCACCACACATTCTTGAAATATATAAAAAGAAAAATCCATCTGAAAAAGATAGAAGATTCCCAAGTTGCATATTACTGAAACATCATTTATCAATTGATCCAAGTCACAATTTCTTACACATATCTTCATTATTTAGCAAAATCCAAATTGTTATATTTTCATTTATAAATATCAAACTTTTTGCACTCACACTTTTAAAATGGTTAGTGTCAAAGTTTGTAAATGCAGAAATTGTGTTACTTGTAAATCAAAGTGTAATATATATATTGTACCGAGACAAAGTCGGTACAGGTATATACGCACACAC
>JAQFVV010002948.1:0-16652 GCA_028023455.1 Epiperipatus broadwayi | reverse complement strand
CAGTCATTGCGTCCACCAATCAACTATTATGCTAAGCATCACAAGTTTGATAAACTCATATTTTCTACATATCTCTTTTATCCTGAAAAGCCTCTAATGCTTTCTTCCTTTTTTATAATTATTCACAACTTTGCTCCATATTAAGTAATATTTCAAACAAAACATTTAATGAGGATTCTTTTTTAAATCTAATTTCAATAGGCTGCAAAATGACCTCCTAGTTTGAAAGCCTGTTCAACATCTCAATCTTGCAGAATTTTTTTTTTTTTGCCAATACTTCCATTCTCGGGTGTCCAACTACCCAAATATTATTAAAATGTTTTATAACTTTCTGACCGATGCTTATTTCTAATGTTTTCATTTCACATATTTTCTTTGTATCAGTTTCCAGATTTATAATACTATATGATTTTTGGAAAAGATTATTATAGCAACTAAATACATAGTTGATATGTTGGGTATATTTTTAATAATGAATATACTTACAGAACAGGATTGAAAAGTTGTAAGAATATTTTAAACATTAGATTGCAACAAGTACTATATAGAGATAATTATTTTGCTAAAATTTCAATGCTCTGCCTGTAAAGTTTAGAACAATGGTAGATGTGGGATCTCAAGGTCCATGTCCAGTTTTATCACTACTGGCACTTAAGAACTCCTAAGCAATAAAGTTGATTAACTAATTAATTGCATTAGCCTTATACATAATTTCATTCAAATCTACAAAGTATTAATTCTAGACAACATTTTGTTAAAATTATATTCATCTTCTGCAACTATTGCCATATCAACAAAATGCTAACTCCATCATTATCAATACAAGACCGTTACATCTTCACAATGCAATCAAATAAAACATATTCCTTACTATTTTCTATTTCAATTGACTAGCAGTCTTCATCAGAGCAATGATGTTCAAATATGTATGACTATACAATTAATACATACATAATATATAAATAAAATTACCACGAGTTTTAATTTCATTATTAGCCTGAGGTAGTTGGCTTTCATTGGCTACTGTTTTAAATAAAGTGCTTTCTAATGATATTTATGTATCAGACCTGCTTTTCGTGTTTATGATAGCAGAATGCCAAAGTTGTGACTTTTTAAATATGCTGTATTAAAAAGTCACAAACATGGACAGTGGGTCTAATATGTAAGTACCTTTCTAATTGACTAATTTAAAATGGATAACTCCATACTTTAAATACTTACATCTAAATATTCATTAAAAAAATATTACAAATAATCTAATGTATATATAAGTACTAATTGTATGGTCATATATATTTAAATATTGTGGGTTAGTTGAAACTAAGAAAATATAAATGGTTAAATTTTATTTGATTGCATTATAAAAAGGAATTAATGAAGATGTAAATGGTATTATAGAGAGAGATATAAATCAATATATAAAAGAAAAAGCAGAAAAAAATTATAATACTTACACCATTATCAAAGCAACACTTATTTAACCAATTCATTAAAATATATATTAAAACAACAACAATAGGAAATAATTGCTGCCTTATATCTCTCCCTGTATTTATTATCTATGAAGTAATAAAATTATTAAATTAATATTTTTTGATAGTTATTACAAATTTCCTAATAAATATCTCTTTCAAATCTAGGTCTTTGTTTTTCAAAATGTCAAAAAAGCTACATTTAATTTATGGGCTTTTCAAAATCCCTGTAAGAATCATTAATTTTTCAATCACAAACTCCATTTATTCTACTCTAGTGCTTCCACCTATCACAAGCTTGACTAATCAAAAGATATTACATAGTAGCGCTTGTAAAATTCATATACATTGATATTTATCTGTATCTGAAGATTAGTTTCTGGATTATGAGCATTATCAATTAGAAGTATGGACAGGTCATCCAACATCCACCATTTATTATTTCTTTATTATTAAGTTATCATTCTGAAATTCAAAACCATCTTAATGTTTTGAATCCAGAGCAACTTGAACTAATATTGTAACAGAATAAAAAATTGCCCTACAGGTTTGGACAGCATTTTATTAATGACATAGAGAGATGATAATGAAATAACCCTTATTATTGTCCTTAATGTTAGAGTGCCAACTGTAACAGGATAAAAATTTGAATATACTCTTCTTTTAATGCATCACAGATTTGGGAACCATTTGTAACAAATTGGATATAACAAAATCATAATACAGAATGATCCTGTTTAATTATGTCCTGCAAACTGTGGCAACATTTATAACAGAATAAATATGTGCATATACTAACCTCTGTTATAACCCTACTAATTTAGACATCATTTGTAACAGATCAAAAATTTGCAATAAATATAACCTGAATAGAATATATCTCAGTTGTTAATCACCCTGGGTAATAGAATGAAAATGATCCCTGAAATTGGACTCATTTATAACTGAATAAAATATAAATCAAAGAAAAATAATATTAATTTTATAATATCCTATGAATAATAGTATCATTCATAACAGAATGAATACAATAAACTAATCTAAATGAATACCAATCAATAAATAATTATTCAGTACTTATAATAATCCTTTATTTAATCACATATCTGACTACTGAAACAAAACCATGCTGATAATCTTTATTTTAGTATCATGAATTCAAACAACATTTAGAATAAACAGAAAACAAAGAAAACCATCATTTCAAATACACTAAATATAAACCTTATTTAAAATAAATTAAAATAAAGCAATTAAGTTAATTATCACATAATACTAAATCATCCATGCACTTTACTACTGTTACACAATGCTTTATTTATCCCTTTTACAGTTTACAGTTTTGATTGCCCCAGTAATCTTCTTCAGAACTTTTATATCTCCTAACTTCAACTGCTAAATTCAATTTTTTTCTTTTTTTATTATTGTCACAGTCTCAAAACAATGATATATGCTTAAGATATATTTCCTTAAACAAGGCAAAACTCTCCATACAGTAGTGCCACCTTGTGCCAATGAGAGTAATCAATGGATGCCAGAAGGTTTGTGCACAAAATCCCTATCTACTGCCTACTCATCCAATATCCCCAGACTAATTTCTGGCTTGTGGCCTTCATCAGTGAGACGCCTTGAATCTGAGAGTACTGCATCTAGATCTTAGGATCTAATGCAACCCTCCAGCAGCCACCTTTTATTTCTACTTAACTACAAAACTATGAGAATGAAATTGAAAAACACAATATTTTCAATTTAAGCTCAATAGCTTATATTATCATATGAGTCTGAACTCAGTTCAGCACCCATACATTTTGGTGTCTTTGGCTCAATAATAATGATAGCCACCACTATCCTATTAGGCAGGATTAGTGTTAAACCACTAAACATCATGATCACCATCTCTTATACTAGCACATAATTGTTATTAAACAAGGCAAAATTCCCCACACAGTAGTGCCACCCTATGCCAACCAGAGTAATGAATGGATGCCAGAAGGCTTGTGCATAAAATCCCTATCTAGTGCCTCCTTCGTCAGAAACTAGTCTGGGGATATTGGATGAGTAGGCACTAGATAGGGATTTTATGCACAAGCCTTCTGGCATCCATTCATTACTCTGTTTGGCACAGTGTGGCACTACTGTATGGAGAGTTTTGCCTTGTTTAATAACAATTATGTGCTAGTATAAGAGATGGTGATCATGTGATATATTTCCTTATAACCAAATGAAAAAAATTCTAAATCATTCAATAACTAAATTCTAATATATCCAACAAATCAAACATTGCTTATAATAATATGAACTTGTACTAAAATTTAACAATGTTCATATCTAAATAAAATAATTCATGAATGATTGAAGTAACAACTTTAATATATCCTAAATCCTAGTTTAATAAAATGATAAATAACACTAACTCAGCCATGCTATATTCATATATTAATTTATTCTTACTAATCACACTATTTACAACACGATAAAATACTTAATAATGAAACAATATCAATACACCTATAAGATAGTCTTGAATCTATAATATCCAATCATACCAGTATATAAAAGAAACAATAAATTTTTTTTGGATATTTACTTAAGTACAATCAACTCATCATATCAATTTATTTTAAATTTCCTGTAACTAAATTATCAAAACTGTATTTTATAACAACCAGAACATAAAAAAAAGAATTATTACTATTTATTATAATCAAGTATGGATATTAAAATTTAATAGCTAACTGGATTTATGATCCACATCAACTAAATTTTAAATATAATTAAAGCAAATCATTCTGACTCATAACAGAACAGAATAGACTCCTATCAGCTGTATAACTGAATAAGATTAAGAGCTTATTAACCAACAATGAACTCAATACAGCATTTATCCAATTAATAATAATTTAGATATCATGAAAATGTTTGGTTATAGTTAGTATATAACATTTATATCTAATCAGATATAATAATTATAGAATTCAACACAAAAATAATAATAATAATATAAACATACTCCTGGGATTTGATTTCTGGATTATGTGATATAGTTATTTCAAATAAATTTTATGATTTATCTCACTCAAATTTTATTAATTAATGAGTACATTTGCACTTAATTTAAATCAAATTAACATTTATTAATAAAATAATATCAATTATATAATAAACAATATTCATGACAAATAGATTGTAAACAATCGATATGTATACCTGTGATTTAATTACATGTACAATAAAACCCTAGCTGACATTAATTCAATATTTCCATATGTGATTGCCTATTATTCTCCAATTATTTAATACTAAATATGAAACATGTCTATGTAACACAAAATATGTTGCAAGATGTTCCTATTTTCCAAGATACAAGGTTTAAGATATACATTTATATACTTTATATTATAACATTTTTCACGTTTTGTTACGTTCTGGTAGGCCTTGTTTTACATACTATAAAGTGCAAGTTAATCAAGCTATGGTGAAGAAAAATATCTTGTTCCTATTTCAAAAAAACATCACTATATTTCCTGATTAACTGGCCTACTAATTATTATGACCTATGCCACCAGCAGAATCAGCCTTTTATTTATTTTAATAAAGGCACTAGAATTCTACAAGAATTTGCTGACCCGTTGTGTTGCATCACATTGTAAATTAAGAAGAAAATAATTTAAAAGATTGGGGTTATGATTTCCCATAACTTTATTTTTTAGAGAATATTACTCCTGGGACTAACAAATCTATTGGCAGAGGAAATTTACATATAATAGATTATAAATAAACTAACAATATTCTATTCTAACAAATTAAAATATTTAAAAGATAAATTGTTAAATAAAATTGGAAAGCATATACATGCTAATCCAGATAATAACATTGATCAATTAATTAACACAGTTCACATTACACTTAAGATTTCTTAGGCCATAAATGAAAGTCTCTTGAATAATAAAATTAATGTCTCTATCAGGATTATATCATAATCTTATATTTGAGAATGGTTTGTAAACACTTAATTTAGTCACAATCAGGAACAGTTAATCTTAGCTTACCAGTAAGTTAGTGTAGACTCTTGGGATCCCGAGCTCATTAGAAGTTAATGGATTTTTTCTGCCAGCATTTTTCTATGTTCCTGATCTGTCTTAAAGGCTAAGGCTCAATGGTTTTTTTTTTTGAGTGACCTATATGATGAAAAATATCTGTAAATGCATCGGTTCCATTCCGCATGATGATTCACTTCAACAGATGAATAGTAGTAGTCCTGAATATGAGTAGTCTGGCATGGGACAATTTATCCTGGACATGATGGAAACTGCTAATTAAGAAAAAAACAAAGACCCAGTTTGAAGTTTTTCTGATCTTTTATATTTGCGATCAATTTTTAAACTTCTCTGCACATCTATTTTCTTTTGTTCTTTTTCAGAATACAAGATAAAAACCTTGTACATTCTTAAATTTAAGTTACAAACTTTTTTTTTTTCAACATAATTCCACCATCTTTAATTAGCTTCCAAAAAGATTTTTCTGATGGTAATTTTTTTACTTTGGAATTTCTTTATTTTATTTATCTGGATGCCTTTTTTATTATTTCCAATTTCAACTTTTATTAAATTACATAAAAAAAAATATGAATGAAAAATTTAACTTTCATTGTACTGTTTTAAAAATAAATAAATTAGACAAACTAAAAAAAAAATTTTAAATGCATTAATTTAAAAGGTCTTTAAATTTACCTCTTTTTTAGCTCTTAAATATTTTCAAATGTCAATATATTCGGACTATCTATTTGTAGACGGTACAATATATATATAAAGATGAATCTAGTTGTCTGCTAATAATCTTATTTAAGAGAACAAAACAAAGTAAATACTTATTGTGATAAAATCTTTTTGAATTCCTAATGTAAGTGATACATTCAAAGTTAATTTATAATCACTTAAAAAAAATTGAATATTATAAATTAAAATAACAATTACTATACCACAAAATATAAGTTTAAACTTAGGAAAACAACTCTTATATTTTGGTATTTGAATAGATCACCAATTAACTTAAAACTATATATTATTCATCAATAGATAATTTTACATTTTAAATGAAGACAAATAATATATATATCAATAATAATGACAAATATAAATGACCTGAATGAGCATTTAGATACTGCATTTCCAGGATGGCATCACAGTTCTGATGTCTATTTCAAACTATAAACCAATAGCATGTCTTTGTTAGAGAGAAGATATAATATATTTGTGACAACTTTTAAATTCAAAATATATTTTGTTGATTCTGATGTTTTATATATATATCCAAATTATTCTTTCAAATAATAATTTTTTAGTTTATATGACACTACACACATAAGTACTAGTTTATATTCACAATAATATGAAGAATTAAATAAATTATTTCAAAACATTGCAAATGAATAGATGCTAGCTTTATCTAGGACAATATGATAGGAAATTAAACTGATTCATATCTTTAAAAAATTTGATCAAATGATCTAATAAAATTACACAGGCATGTAAATATGATTCTTGGACACTTTCTGATGTCTGCATTCCATTTTTAAAATCTAGGCAACATCCGTTTTAAACAACAAAATATTATGATAGTTCATAAATAAAGAATACTGATGATTTTTTCCCTTTCATAATAATTTGCCATTTTCCCATAAATTTTTCTCGATAATGCTGCCTGATCCATGGGCAGACAATGTGTTTTCTTACCTCCCCATTTTGTTCAGTCAATTATATACTTTTAAGGTAAATAAAAAAAATAATATAAAGAAGTTTTGTTTAAAGCAAAAACAAGAAAGAGAATGAGTTCAAATTATTCACTCCTATTTATGACTTTTTTATTGACATCAGTGTAACTATAGCAATCCTCTATATTCACTCATTAAGCTAATTCCAGTAGCATTTCTCTAATAAAAAATTTGCATTATTCAACAAATAAAAATAAGGATTTTTGAATTATTACATACAATAAAAATTTACATTTTACAATACCCATATTATTTTTCATTTCTTCCATTGAAAAAATATTTTTATACATGTTTCCTTAGTATAGCATTATACAAGTAAAAAGAACAAATGTATATTTAAATATTAAACATTTATTTGTACTGTTTATAATTTACTATCGTGAATGCAGTAACAAAAATGGAACATATAATAAAGTCAGTTTACAATCTTACAATAACAATTAATAATAAACAGTTTTATATTAATATTATTGTCATCATAGCAAAGTTAATATTTCATAAATTAACATATTCATCTTTTAAAAATCAAACATGATAAAAAAAATTATGACCGACATCTCACCACATAATGAAATACATCTCAAATTTCTGTAGGTATACGATATATACATTATATCAGATCAGTAATTATATATTTTAACATCTTTACCCTTTAGCTTCCAAATTGTATTACAGAAGCAAATTATATATTCTACTCCAATGCCAGCTGTTATAAACATCTCGCATATTTTGATTATTCAAATTTTTAGTAACAGATGACAGCAGCGGAATAGTTGGTTTCCTCCTGTAAAACAGAATATTATGTGATATATTTTTTATACAATTAATCTTCCTTCTCCAATACATATATTTTTGACAAATGAGTTCTTAATGCACCCAATTGCATCTCCTGACCTTTCACCTTTCTAAATTCCATTGCTGATCTTATATAAATATATTTAATCTATTGAAAAATCACCTATTCATGGTTCTCCATATCTTAGTTGCATTAAATCAGGGGTCCCCAACACTATGCCCACGGGCATCATGGCACCCGCAGACCATTTTAGTGTGCCATCACTATCCAAATACGATAAAAAAATTATTTATCTGATACAAATAAATGTAATTTTTAAATTTTTTTTTATAAATTATTGTATTATATTGTAATCAAATTGTAGGGCATATTATACTTTATTTTTGAAATAAATATTTTTTTGTACATTATGTATACACATAATTGTATTATTAACAATATCCAACTATAAATTTACATTGAAAAAATAAATGGTGCCCACCACCTGGACGATATTATAGAATGTGCTCTTAAGTGCAAAAAGGTTGGGGACCCCTGCATTAAAGTTTGCCAATTATTCAAGTTTCACATATTCCCACATTAGTTCTTTTCTCTAGCAGTCACAATAATTGCTTTCTGTGTAGTTCAATGGGATGCAGTTGCTCATTTTCTGCAGTACTTACTTATTTGGATAACTCATAAAATTATTCATATGAATCCTTATTTACAACTTGCTCTGTATTTTTATATGCTAAGAATATGATCCAATGGCTACTCATTCAAATTATTATCCTCAAAGTTGGACATTCATGTTTACAACTATTCCCTTCATATTATTGCATAATCTATTTCATTCTTATTTATCAAACATTATTTTCAATTAAAATATGTTGTCTTAATGTTTCTTATTCTGACATAATCTATTCTTTACAAATTTTCATTGTTTATGTTGTTTTTTTTACTAATAAATGACCTTATCTTTAAATATCAGTTCATCATTGTGATCCTCTTTTTCTCTACTCAAATTCTTTTGCAATTTCCTTACATTCTTTTCCTAATTACTCTCCTTTAGTTTTATATTTCATATCTTCATTTAAAATTAAGCATTCTATACATACTTTTCTTTTTCTACAAAATTTATTTTCCCATCACTTCCATTTTATTGAGCACTGAATATTTTAAATATTTCTGAAGTAAATTTCATTTTCTCCTCTAACTTTTTTAGTTAAAAGCCTATTACTTCTACTCAAATTTTTTTGGCTCAAATCCTATTAATATTTATGTTTTATATATTCTTATAAAACAAGTTTGAAAAAATTTCTTAAAAGCCCTAAGATTTCAATTTATTAATATCTACTTTTTTCTTGCCTCAATATATCTAGTCTTTAAAAAAAATAATCTCAACAATTCACTCCATAATATATGCACACACTCATACACTTTAATACTGTTTCTATCAAAACACAATCTTAACAAGATCTATTCCAACCACTTAAATCTTTTGATGTGCAAACCTGTCTTCCTCTAAAATTTTGAATCATATGTTTATTAATGTCATACTACATTATTTATAGAAATTATCATTTTCATTTTTATTTTTATCTCTAATTCACAATTTCCTGCCACATCCCTTTTATCCACTTAGCATTCCAACCTCTTATCTACAGCAACACCATCTCTCATCTACAATATTCTAATCATTATACTACTATTTCTGTATTTCATTTTTCAATTGCTTCACACACTTCTGTTTCATCATCATTTTATTTTACATTCAAATAATCACTAAAATCCTTAAAATTGCTTTATCACCAACAATCTATCATTTAATATTAATATCATTTATGTTCTTTATTACTTTTTACAATCCACTATTGTCAAGATCATAAATAATATTAATATTATATGATAATGGCAGTCCAATAGGAAACATAGTTATAATCTGTCATTGACAGAAATATTTTTAAAAGTTGTATTTATTCTTATATCCAAAACAACCCCCTCACGTTTACATTGATTGCCATTTCCAAAATGAGTCTTTAACATTTTTATTTTCACCTCAGCCCAATTTCTTCATCTTATTTTAGAGGCCTAGATTATTCTATGGACTTCTCATAACTCTCACCAACGCATTTATGTCCTGTTACAATACTTCCTAATTCCAAAGGTTTTCAGCAGACTATCATAATTTAAGTGAGAGACCAGATTCCTTTGCTTTAATAAACATACCCATAATCTTAACAATATAAATCTAATGCAATTTTATTTACTTCTTGCAAATATATTTTTAAAAACTACCTCCATTTAAATGAATTGCATGTGGAATTGAAACAGAAATTCCCAACTTGGGGAGGGCAAGGATCAAGGAATTTAGTGATATGCAAAAAAATAGAATAATGGTAGGGCTAAACTATTATATGAATTAATTAATGCATTGAAGTTTTTTTATGAAATCTATGATGTATTTATTCTAATTTCTTTATCCTTTCTAAAATTAAATGTAAATATATATGCACAGCAAGTTCACTGTATTGTTCCAATGCTTCATTATCCCATTACTGAGTTTTTTTACTTTAGATACAACATATAAATTTAGAATATAGTAGCTAGATTAATATCAATAACATTACAAGGCCTGCCCATGTTTATAAAATTTTGGTCTCAAAAATATATAGAAATTGATCAGATGTTTGATCTATATATATATAGCTAAGTGAATAAGTTAATCTGGATTTGAACCTGTTTTTTTAAATTTCATGGTCATTAGTTTGAATAATATAAAGAAGTAAAAGATGGCTGCCAGTTGTGTTAGTGCATTATTTCCAGTTACGAATCCTAGTCTTCACTGACAAAAACCGAAAACTGATTGGTTTGGAGATGGGAACTTTACCATCTGCATTACATTGATTATTCAAACATACAATTGATGGTTCTGTAATAGATTAACAATAATTGTTTTTGGTAATTATGTTATTTAGCAAATGAAAAAGATAGGGCAGTTTTGTAATAGAGCATTATCCAATAACAAAATTAAAAAAAAAAAAAAACTTGAAATAATATGGTTATAATACCATAAATCTATCACTGATTCCCAAATCTTAGATGAAGAATATTTAATTTCTCCTCTTTATTATGCATCACCATCATACAAAATGTAACCAAGTACTAAAAAGTAATAACATTACCTCAGCATATCTGTGTTCTCAAAAACTGCAGTTCAATTCATAAAATTTAATTTAGGGCCACTTGCAAAAGCAGCATTGAGAACCAGCTGCCAATAAAATTTAACGCTGGCTCAAGGTTTAGGGATTGTGGCCCAGTTCAATCATTTCTGATACTCAAGCTTCTTACGAACTCTAGGTGTGGACTATTGGATTATATTTTGTACTGCATTATTTGGTGAAGTCACAGACTTTGAGCTCAAGGTCTCTAGATTACAACTTCATCCCTGCCAATTCTGACAATCAAACTTCTTATAAACTCTATAGCAATAAATCATTAGATTCTTTATTTACAAATCAATTCAATCATTTTTTTTTGTTTTAGGTAGTCAGTCAATATTGTTATAACAGTGAAAAAACTTACTTTAAACTTACTGTATTTCTACTATCAATTATGAAATACATTTAAATAAATAATTTTTCATTTAAAATGGCTTCAAACAATTCTGTCAAACCTAAGAGAAGTTGTTGAAATGCCTTTTTATGTGATAAAACGAATGTGTATATTATTTTTTGAGAAATACCACTCAAAATGAGTGAGTACGAAATATGCTCCCCCTCATTTGGTTACTATACTCCCATCTTTTTTATAACTAATTATTATTTTTGTCGCAAGTCTAAATATGCATAATTATTAAATCATGCTCTAAATATGCTTATTTGATAGTCTTAGGTTACAAAAGTTTTATTTTTGTAACCACTGCCCATTTCAAATAATCATTCAATATAGAAATGATCCTACATTATCAAAGTCATTTATTACAGCAAATGTAGCAATGCACCGTACACATACACACACACACACAAACATATATATGTTGAAAACATGTATAATTTGATATTCTCTGTGGTTTCAGATATCACAAGGTTTAAAATTGAATGTCATGGATGTGAGACAACTTATTTTAATATATGCACATATATTCTGTAATATATATACATAATTGAATTATAAATAAAGTGAAATAAAAATAACTAAAAAAAATGATATATATAACAACTGTCTGATACATTTCCTTGAACATTACAACAGTGATTATGTGGTAGTGCAAAACAAAGCAATTGACTTAATATACTGAATAGTTGTAACAGTTCATTATTTATCGTATACAATACTGCAATTTATAAAACACCACATTATTGTTATAAAAAGAAACTGACTCAGCACCCATGTGGTTTATTAACCCACAATAACTACATGATTTTGTAACATAAATGCTACAACCGAGATATGGTATCACTTAAGACAAAAGTATATTTTAAGATATAATTAAGGTTCCAAACAGGATTTAAAATAAGTCAAACAACTAAAAATAATTTTAAAATGATTTTGTTTCAGATTAGATCATTTATATATTCTGCAGACATAAAAAGGTTTTATTTTTAACTTTGGAGGTCATTGTTAGCAAGTTTGCTTTTTGAGTCTTTTGTTATCTGCATTCCTGTCACTATTATTGTCAGTAGCTTCAGACCTACCTAATGCTCCTAAAATACACGCATGAAGTACATTTTGGATGTTGCAAGTTAGGAGTCTTTCCTCTAAGTACAGATTTGTAAATTTTGCTAATGATTTTTAAAAATCCAAGCATTGAATTTTCTTTGATTGTTTAAAAGTCTTATATAAAATGAATGTGCTGACAGTTGAAATATTTAACATTTGGAAAACAACTGCCATTGGCCAATGTTTTGTTCTTCTGCACGGTGAATAATTAGCAAATTTCCGATCAAATGAATCCACTCCTCCTTTTGTCAAGTTATAATCTGAAATCATTTCAAAATTTTTGTTTGACTGGTGCATGGAAGAAATTAGTAATACAGCTTTATATATATATATTTGGGAGATATCATAACAATATATTATCATGAAAACCATATAAACTACTTTTTATTGGTCTTGACTTTAATGGCACAAAAATGGTAGGAATTTATTCCCAAATAAGTTCGCTTGCACCCACTTCCAGAGTGCCAAACCAATAACTGTTGGAATTTTGTACTAGCTTCATTAACCTAATAAACAGATTGTGATAGGATGCTAAAACATCTTGCTGTCAGGACCATTGCCTAAATATATAGAAGCATGCAGAGGGTAACTGCTTAAACCAGTGGTAAGAACCTTTTTTTCTAACAAGGGCCATACAAAATTATAGACTTAAAAATTAGCCTGCTAGATTATATCAAAAATTTAATTAATTTACCCCTAATAATTAAAGATGGATAATCTTTTCAAATGACAGGCTAATTCAAGAGTTCCCCAACTCTTTTTGGCCCCAGACCCCTTTACCAAAAATTTTTAAAACCGTTGGCCCCTTGTCATTTATTTTATTTACTCAAATTAATAAATTTGTACAGCATTCAATATTAAATATTTCACCAGATATCAAACTTTTTACAATCACTTATAATTAATAATAGAAAAATATAAAAGGACTAAGAAATATGGCATTATCTTGTGCAACATTAAATATTGAAACCTGCACTAATGAAAATTAAAGCAAAACAAGTAGGGTTTTTTTTTTAATTTTTGACAGTTACGAAAAAAAATATGTAAATTCAAAATAACTACAAATATTAAAATCACTTTACTAAACATAAAAATGAAATGAAAAAATCAACATATTCAGATAGAATTAAACAATAAAATTACAACAACCAAAGATTTTAATCAGAATTATAAAAATAAAAATACTAACTAAATTAGCTTGGAAAACTGAATTTAATGAGATGGGTGCACCTTGTAATCTGTCAACAATTTATCTATATCCTATTTTAAATTATTGAATTGCATTCTCAAATCTCCATATTCAGTGGTATGCAATTGATGTTTGTTCTGAGGCAGGTTTAAAACTATACTGAAGCCCCTCTCTACCAGATATGATGATGGAAATACCAGCAAATACTTTTGTACAACAGTCCATATAGCCAGGTACAGAAGTGGAATGTATTATTGCAGCCAAAACTTTTGATAACCCTGTTTGAATTGTATCTTAAGATCCTCATTCATACTGATGGTTATCAACATATCTTGCAAAATTTATATTTGATTCTGCACTAGTACTGTATGGGTTTATTATCCAGTCCAGTATTTCCAATAATAGAATATTTTTGAACTTAGTTTTGAAATCTAAGTGAAGAGTCTTCAAGTGATTGATGTACAGCAAGATATTTTCTTCTTGGATTGTGCCTATCATAAATAAGTTGGGGAACTGGGAAAGCCCAGATCTTACAATATTTTGTTTAAAAAACATTAATCTGGCAACAAAAGCCAATATGACCAATTTTGCTTTGATGAGATTCAAATTGTCTCCTTGCAGTTGTAAATTAACAGCATTAAATTTGCTAAACAAGTTGGTTAAATAAGCAATATATGTTTGACTCTTGAATAAATCTTCTTTCAAACTGAAATCCTTGTATTCCAAAAACTCTTAAAACAGATTATAAAAGTAAAAAAAATCTAGCTAAACATAAACCCTTTGAAAGCCTGCAGACTTCAGTATGGAGAACCAATTGATAAAAATCTTCATCGCTTTCCTCGCATATTCAAATGAACAGTCTAGTGTTCAAAGCATTACTTTGAATTTTGTTCACAATTGTTATAACAAACTGAAGCGATTTATGCAATTTGTCGCTAAGATTCTTGGCTAATGAATGTTGCCTATGGATTATGCACTTCAGGTACTTGTTGTTTCAAGTAACTTATAAAACTGCGATAACGACCAACTATAGCCGGTGCTCCATCTTTTGCAACAGATATTATATATGTCAATGAAACTGCTTTTTCCCTGAAAAAAAGCTACATTATATTAAAAATTGATTAACCTCTGTTGTCAGTTTCTAAAGTTGCAGTAAAAAGCAGCTTGTCATGTATTTCCTGATCTTAAATAAAGTGAACATACACCAGCATAAAGCTTTATTACCAGATAATGTTGATTCATCCAATTGGAGGGGGGGAGGGAAATGTTTTTTTTTTGTTGCAAATGATTACACAATTTTCCACACTGTGATTTATTTTGTCAATATGTTTTTGAATTGTATTATTGCTCAAAGAAATCCTTTTTATAACATCTTGTGCCGGTTTGTGGAGTACAGTGTTCAATACCTCCATGAAGGCTGATAGAATGTTTCTTCCCTATGATACACAGCTCATCATATTTCACAATGTACAGGGATATGCTTGTTGTATAATGCTCTTAATCCATCATCATTTTGCTTTGATGATGAAACAAACATATTATCTATTGTAGTTCTCTTCAGAATTTTATCCTTAAGTAGTTGAAAGTATGACAAATCTTTTTTTTTTGTCAGGGTGAATTCTGTTCAAATGATCTGCTAGTTTTGATGGTTTCATAGCAGCATTGCTAAAAACTTTTTTGCATATGAGGCACATTGGTAAATGTTTGTTTGATAATGATGGGACAAATCCTAGCTTCAAATAGTCCAAGCTATCTGCATTTCTTTTTTGGTTCAGTCATATTATTATAGTAAGAAATAAAAACTTTTATTAACAATAATTTTGACAGCTCCTATATAAAAAATAATAATAATAATAAAGTACATACTTACTTGAAACAGAAGATTTTTGTTCAAACTCGAATTAATAAACTGGGTCCTCTGATTTTCTTTTTCGTAGTACTGCTCCTCAATAAATAATTATATTCAAAGTTCAAATCACAAATAAGTACAAAATGATCCAATTTATAGTGTTTTATAAAAGCATAACTGTACAAGACTGACAGATCTCTGTTAATATTGAATATCATTTCATCCCACCGTGACAAGTGTGGACATGCAACGGTTTTTCATATCCGTACTTGCTTTGATGTTTGATAAGACAATGCACAGACATGTTTGTGTTACATATATTTTCAAGCATTCTTATGTGACTCTTAATGACACATTTTACCGTTTCATTTGCAAGTTTGGTATATAATATGTTTTTTTTTTTTTATCAAAAAAGTGTTTTTTTTTTAAAATTGTTTTACTTCTTAATTGGGTATTTATCGGAATCCCACATTTTGAATTAACAAATAGCAGTAGTAAGGGGGTCTATTTGTGCTGTTGTCAACCTGCAAATTTTTCATTGAAACTATCGACCCCTAGAACGTTCAAATTGACCCAGGTGGTCAATAAATACCACTTTGGGAACTCTTGGGGTAATTTCAAACTTTTCATTTTTAAACTAGGGCTATAATTTTTTTGTGAATTAAAAATAAAGCATCAGTCATTATTATTAATGACTGTTCCACATTTAATGATGATCTCTCCAATTTGCCTTGGAATTATTCTTCATGACATATTTATATTCTCAAATTTCTTTTTGTTCTGGACAGGGTTTTGAATTTTCGTTTTTTTTTTTCCAAATAGTGTAACTTGCTACCAGAGAATTTTCTGAATTGTTTATACATTTTATGAAACAG
>JAQFVV010002947.1:0-16668 GCA_028023455.1 Epiperipatus broadwayi | reverse complement strand
ACAAAGTTGTAGTTATACATATTTGCAAATAAGTTTTAAAAATTTATTTTCACATAGAATAAAGGCTACTGCTTTTTCCATTAGGAATATTAAAGCCATTTTGTGCAATGTTTCCACCTTTAAATTCAACTACTTTTTAGCAATTCACACCTAAATAGTGCTTCTCTTCTATTCTGAATGTAATATTATATTCTATAATATATATTAAGGTTGAATTTCTTGCTATGTACATGGTGTAAAAAAAGAAAACATAATCCATGACCAAAAAACATTACTTATAAAATGTCAGTTAAAACTATTATGACTAACCTCTGCATTAATAACTTCCCATGATTAAAACTTTATCCAACATATTTATTTTTTCGTCATATGTGTGTTCAAGTGTATTCAGTGTTAGGAGATAGAGTGGATAGTAGTAGGCTGTGGAAAGTCCTTGTGCTCATATACCCTATATATCAAACATATAAAATAAACATGGAACAAAACATTTTTAAATTTCTAGTTTGAATCAGTGAATTTGAATTTTTATTATATATTTTGTTTTGAAGAACACCAATAAAAATTTGATTTTTGTTCGTAATAGTATTTTTAAGATTTAAACTTTTTTTTTTTTATTAAGAAGTAACCTGATGTGCCTTATTTGGTCCCACAACACGTCACATTGATAGGTATATTATACATAGATCACCGTGTAATAGAACATTTTAAACTTCATTAAACTACTTAATTTAAGACGTTAATTAAAAATGAATAACTGTGAATTTCTTCAATAATTCAATTAATGAATTATTTAATAAATAATAAATCAATTTGCTTAAACGATAAATATCCATTATAAATTTTTAAAAAAATCAGAATATATTTTTTAATGAAATGCTGTCTCAACACTGATTACTATTGTTTAATAAAACTAAATAATTATTTTAATTTTTTTTATTGTTGCCTAAATAAAATAAATAACACATTATAAATATATTTCACATTTTTTAATTTGCTTTAAATATCTTCATACGCAAGTCAATTTTCTAAATTTATAATAATTTTATATCTGTATTTTTATTTCAAACACATATTTTTAGTAAATAAAAAATAATAAAAACATTGATTAAAATACAGACTAAATAAATATTATGCCTAAAATCATCTACGTGTTTTCAAATATGAGCAAAATAAAATGGTTAGAATAAAAATGTGAGTTTAAAAATCCAAAGGCAATCAAAATTAAAAAAAAAAAAACATTTTTAAACTATAAAAAATCAGCAAAAAGCATTAAAAGGATAAATATATTTGATTTTTAATCCATGCAGTTATAAAAATAATAATAGTAATTAATATATCTTTAATTAAATAAATAAATAATAGGTTAAATATATCAGTATAGCTTTAACCTTCAAATAAGCTTTTCTATTATAATTTTGACTTAAATGGCTAAAAAATGAAAATTGGAATAAATAAATCATTAACTATATAAATCATATGAGCTACATCAATGAAATAATGGTTTATTTTTTGAATAAATTCCTTCTCTCCTGCATTATATTTTGTTCAATATTTTATTTTTCATCATCCATAAATAATGCTATAACATCAAAAATATGATATAATGTATACTTTTTTCTTTAACAAAATTTAATTATAATAATTATTATCAAATTGCCGGTAGTCTGAATTAATATTTTAACAAAATATTCTTAACTTATTTTTCTTTAAGTAAACTCCTCATTAAAAATCGATTAGATCTACAAGTGTCCTAATTATTTGCATCATATCTAATTGTGATGATGTTGCAGTATTTTCATGCATGTTCTTTCTTTATTAATCTCATTATCCTTTATTTGTTTGTATGAATCACTATCTAAATGTACATTGTCCATATCTGAAGTTTCTAAGGTATTCTCTTCTCCGCTAGTTTCAGAAGTATTTACTATAAGTATTTCCTCCTGCTCTTCATCTTTTTATTTTCATTCACGAGTTTAATAATACTCAAAAATTTTAAATGCAATAATATTATTATGTGCAACACAATTATGACTGGATATATAACTAATAGCACTAGACAATCCTCTAGAACACCTCAAGAATGCAAAATATATTTGTATGTTTTTTTTCATGGCACAACTTAGTTATTACTTTCATGTTATTGTTTTTGTTTTACAATATATAATTATAATGTAGAGAGAAAAAAAAAACATTTTTTTTTGAAAAACCACATCATTTATCAAACTCAGACAAATGTATATTTACAATAACTGAAAATCGAAGTTTATGCCCTAGACAAACCAAAAATGTACAAATAATCAGTGTTACTATGTAATATTCAAAGTGGCAATTTCAAAATCTAACATTTTC
This sequence comes from Epiperipatus broadwayi, assembly GCA_028023455.1. Taxonomy (NCBI): domain Eukaryota; kingdom Metazoa; phylum Onychophora; class Udeonychophora; order Euonychophora; family Peripatidae; genus Epiperipatus; species Epiperipatus broadwayi. Next base: position 14,319 of record JAQFVV010002947.1, on the reverse strand, counting down.
TCTGTTTATTTATTTGGTGTGATGTGATGCACTGGGAGTTCTCTTTAAATGGAGTCAGGAATCTCTCAGTAACTATGCCCAAATAAACCTGTTAGCCACTTTACCTTCCATTCCCCACTCTAACTTTTCCCATATTCTGCTCCATCCCATTTTCTCAACATAATCTTTGTTAACTCTATGGCTTTTATATCTAAATCCCCCTTATCTTTTCCAAAACCCAGCATAAAAACAAATAACCCCACTTTCTGTATAATCACTTTTTTCATATTTTTCCATAACTTCATTATTTTTACCCTTTATGTTTTCATAAGTTACACAGGTTCCACCTACTTTAAGCATCAGGAAATAAACAGATATGTATATATTTAAAACAATATTTTATTTAGTATAATAATGTAACCATTACACGGCCTCAATTGTATTGCCAGGCTGAATTATGGAGAACATAAAGTACTTCTGATGAATGATGATAGAACAAAGCAATCTTATATAAGCAAATAACAAATGATGTAAAAATAATTTATTTACAAGTGCTTTTGTTAATAAATGTACAATTTATTTTTTTTAATAAAATTAGTAGCTTATATATTAATGATTTTTTACAAAGTATAATCATTAATTGATATGCAATAAAAATCCTTTAATCTTTACACATTGTAATATCGATATAGTCATAGATAATGTCACATTCACTATATCTTTAACCCAGTTTTCAATAAACTTAAATATAGCTTTACACCTGTGAATTCATAAAAATAATATTTCTTGACTCACATGACTCCTACTATTTACACATACATTTGTTCTATACATGATAGACATCAATACTATCTTTATTACAATAATCATAAGACATGGTCTTTTTTATATTATATTAAAACATAACTGCTTGTATAATAATATGTATAAAGGCATGACCTTTTTCAGTCAAAATTCTAACTGTATAAACTTTCTAAACAATAACTATAAGGAGTGGTCCTTTTGGGTCCTACATCTAATTTAATACAACACTTTATACGGGGATCAGTCATTGTGAATTGATCTCTAAATCATGAAACTGATAGGAGTGTATTCTCCCATATGGATGCAGACATATGTAATCTATTAAACATTGAACAAACAACTTTGCATACATAAATCTGTCTGTATAATATCCAATTAATCAAATATAAGTTTAACTATGAATGAAACTAATGGAAATAATTACATCATTAACTATAATTATTTTTGACTAGACAATTTATATGTCTATGTTGTATTAATAACTTATTTTTCTTTAAAAATAATTGTATCAAGTAAAGAGAAGTTTCTTCAATTCATTTCCTTTATTTAACTGTCAGTTCCTCTTAAATAACACCTGGATAATAAGTGTTATATACAAATTCCGATTATTTAAAACAAAGTACAAATCACTATTTAAAAATAAGACACCCAAAAAATTGTCATTTATTACTTTCCTGACAAATATAAAAAGTCCATAATTTATGTCTTTTAAGTAAGCATTGATTCATTCCAGACAGAGTTATTCAAAATATAATTCACAGTGTCTCAGATTACATATAGATAACTGATAATAGTATCCCCGCTTTTTGTTCACAAGGCATGGTGAAATCCTGGAAGTAGTATTCCAATCTGCTTAAAGAAAAAAAGAACTGATTTTTATATCCAAAACATAGTTTCTATTTGAAACTTGTTTTAGTTTTTTTTTTTCTTTTTTAAAGCAACTATCAGAGATAACTTTAGCTTTGTTATTAGAAAATTATCAATTACTAATAAACAATCTTGAGGCTAAGCAAATATCTTTAGCAACCTATATTAGTATTTTTGTCCTGAGATTAATTAGAAGAAAAAATGGATATACTACTTTACTTCTAACTCATGTTGTTATAAGAATTTAAACCTACACAAACATTTGTTTGGCATGCGGATTACATTGTCTTATACCTTCTTTTGATATCCTGTAAATAATAATTCATTTTCCCAAATTGTATATGCTAAATATTTTCAGATTTATTATGAAAAAAATAATAGAAACTAAGAAAACATAGGCATAGAGACAATCAGAAATAAATTTACTTTTGATATTTCTAGGAAGATGCCAATTATGACTTGACAATTCTGAGACTAAACAAGTTTTTTTTTAGTAAATTATAGTCACTCTTTTGCCCTGATTTTTATTATACATAAAACTAATACAATATTACTTTGAACTTTATGTGTAAATATCCAGTTTAACCCAATGTTATTGATAAACCTTTCATCGCCACATAATTTTCATAGCATAGTGATTAGCATATTTATATGATCAATGTTTTAATTATAAATTTATTTAAACACACATCGATTATGTAAGTAATATTCATCAAGGCTGTAGCCTTAAGCACATGCATATAAAATGCAATAGTAGGGACCTCTACAGGTCTTAAACCACAAGATCTAGAACCCAGGGTGAACCCTTCTTTACTTCAACCTACTTTTTATTTAAATAGGTGAAGCTGAAGAGGTTCAATCTGAGAGTGTGAAGCTATTCAATACTTCACTAATTAAGTCCACTTTTCTTATTACACATTAATACTTATGAAATTATTTGATTTACAGTGAGTCAATAGAAAGATTTTATAGTGAGAAATCTATTATGATAATTTAAAGTTGTACTTATGAAATCAATGTGTGTTTAAATAAATTCATAATTACAAATTTCTTATTTAATGTCTATTTTTCATGGTAAATTATTTAAAGATATTTACTTTTTATGATTGATATAGCTGTTTTTAGTAAATTCTTTTAGAAAAAAAAAATTAATAAAATAAATAGAAGGCTAAATTTTTTTTTTTGATATTGAATATGTGAAGAATGTCAAATTTGTTATATATCTAATTTAGTGTTTTCTATTGCTGTAATTTCTTGCTGTTCAATGAAGGATAATGGTGTTAAAACTTGTACAATAACATATAAGCTCATTCTAGTGTTAATGCATATGCTCCAATATTCTATTCAAAGTCTTTTTCACTGGATAGCATTATTATATGAATGTCATTGGAAATATCATTCTTTTCTTGGAAATTTTAATTTATGTGTTGGTGCAAATAGTGAATTTGGCCAAAAATTGTTGCAAATTATGTTATTATTTTTAAAAATTCAAACAGTGAAGAAATTATCACAAACATTTGTTTGGGAAAAATAAAAATCATTATAAAGAAACATGGATACTTCTATTTAAAAAAAGGCATTTAATAGATTACATTGTGGTCAAAATATGAGTACATATAATATTAGATGAATCATAGATTAGGACATTAGAAGATTAAAGAGATAGATGCCTTAACATTAGATTTTATTTCAATTATATTCATGCTAAAATTGATGTTTGTTAACTAAAAAAAGTCATTATTGGTTTTATTATAATGATCTTATTTTTAATGAGATTTTGTCAGTAGAAAATATGTAGCACATTTTGCTTGCTTAAATAATAAATTAGATATGGAGTTTTGTTATAAATAGAGTGATTGAAAGGCAAAACTGACAAAAAGACTTAAATGTGATTGGTGGGTTCAAGCTACAAAAAAGATTAAAACATTTGTAATTTTGGTAACATATGGTATTGAAAAACAGTATCACATTATTATGAAATCTAGCAATATCAATCTTCTATATGATGATAATGATATTTTGATTAGATGGTAAAAGTAATGTGATCACCTTTTGATTACTGATGAAAACATTGAGGTATTAATATTTAATGATTCATTTTTGTCAGCTATTCATATATATATATATATATATATATATATATATATATATATATATATATATATATATATATATATATATCTGATCAATAGATGGCATTTTACCAAAACCACTGAACAAAGTGTATATTTGTTTACATAAAATGACAAAAGAGTCAGAATTCACTATTTCTTTCATTTGTCCACCCTCAGATAAGCTGATTTCAAGCTAATTTGCTATCATCAGTGAAGGATAGAATTAGAAACTAGATATAAACACTGATTCCAAGTGTTTATGCAAAAAGTTTCTATCAGTTTGCAAGCAGGAATTTTTCAGACTGGTAAAGTCTTCAAACCCAGCCTAACAAGCCATATAGCTACATGAGTCTGATACTGAACTGAGATCTGACCCATGTAGCTATCTGGCTTGTTAGGCTGGGTTTGAAGAAGACTTTACCGGTCTGAAAAATTCATGGTTGCAAACTGATATAAACTTTTTGCATAAACACTCAGAGTCAGTGTTTAGATCTAGTTTTTAGCTCTAGCAAATTAGCTTGAAATCAGCTGATCTGAGGGTGAGCAAATTAAAGAGATAGTGAATTCTGACTCTTTTGTCATTTATGTAAAAAAAAAATATATGCTTTGTTTGGTGGTTTTGGTAAAATGCCATCTATTTATCATAAATACAAGTGATATCAAGTTACATGATTATAACTTGTTTTTGTTTTTTATAAATGTACCTTTAAAGGTTTTTGCACTGATATATATTACAGATGCTTTGACTATGTGGTGAAACTGAACTGTGATCAGACCCATGTGACTATCTGGGTTGTTAGGCTGGGTTTGAAGACTTTACCAGTCTGAAAAATTCATGCTTGCAAACTGCTAGAAACTTTTTGCATAAACACTTGGAGTCCATGTTTAGATCTAGTTTCTAGCCCTATCCTTCACTGATGTTAGTAAATTAGCTTGAAATCAGCTGAAGAGATAATGAATTCTGACTCTTTTGTCATTTATGTAAACAAGTATATGCTTTGTTTGGTGGTTTTGGTAAAACACCATCTATTGATCATAAATACAAGCAATATCAAGTTACGTGATTATAACTTGTTTTTGTTTTTCATATATATTGTACCAAAGTGCATTGATATTAAAGTAATTGTATGAGTCCCATGTTTTAAAAATATAAAAATTTAATATTAAGAGAATAAAATGTAAAAACTAAAGAGCAGGGTGGAGGGGGAATTTTGTATTAAATAAAATAAACTCTAAATGCTGTTTAAAATAAAAAATTTTTTTTTGTTTACAAGAAGAAAAAAAAGTCTTGTAATAAATAAATGATTTAATATTCTTTAAATGAATTTTTAATAAAATAATAAAGAGATTTTGTTTTATCTTATAATAAATAAATAAATATATGTGCATGTGTGTATGTAATTTTTAATAAAAGTAGATGCAGAAGCTGATTTTATTTTATGAGCTGAACACTGCTGCTAAATAAAGTTTTCCATTGTTTAAAACAGTATAAATAGCTCAACTTTTGTTCATTCTTGGTTTGACTTTCTCATTTTAATACATATTTCTTGAAGTAATATTTCCAAAAAAATGTTGCACTGTTAAAACCAATGTATTTGCAGTTGACCGAAAGCCGCTCTCTACGCATCTAAGATCTGCAATTAGTTCGGAATGTAATCATGTTGAAATAAACTAAACAGACAGTGGAGTACAGGAATGCCAAACTAGCCATGAAAATCATACCAAATCACAGGATCTATGGAATAATCAGTTTACCAGTTGTCGATGAATTAAGAAATAATTCCATTATGCTGTTTCTGTCATATTTTAAAACCTAGGTAATTATTTGACTTTGATATCTAAACATTCCCTATTTTCTTTTAAAATAAAGATAGACTTTATTAAAAGAACTTTGAACTTTTTGAATTAAACTTAAAAAAAGAATAAACTCTAAACTTCAAAAAATTAATATTTGCAATAATAAAATAAGTAAAAGCAGCTTCTATTAAATTATATTTTTGAAACAATGGCATGCACATATGTGTGATTTGTTTTTTGTTTTTTAAACTTAAAAAAAAGAATAAAATAAAATATGATGTAATGTGTATAATTTATTTACTAAAGTAATATATTAAAATGCTTATTTTAATCTTTCAAAAAAGAAGTGTGTGTGTGTCTCATTATAAGGTAAAACGATTAATTTATTTTAAAATAATATAAAAAACACTTAAATTATTTTTCTTAAAACATTTATGTTTATTTCTGATATGTGCTGGTAAGTATAAATATTTATTTTCTTAATAAGAGTAGGAGAGGAAAAAATCTAATCATTAATAATAGTATTTCAGAAAAGATTTGCTAAGTTAAATCTATAAATGTTTAGTATTCATTATAATGTTGTTATTATTAGTTTTAAAGGATTGAAGTATTATTTCTGAATGGTTCGGGGAAAATTATTTTAGTTTTTAAAAAAAAATAGTAGCTTAGAAGAGACAGTGTTTAAGATATACCTTTTGTTTTGTCTATTTAGTGTGTGGTTGGAACCGGTTGAGCTAGCAGGGATTTTTATGTATCAAATTATGCTGATCAAATGGACATGCTAATTCTAATGTAATTAGCTGGCACATAAGGGATTTTTCTTTCTTCTTTTAAAAATAAAAGAAAGTGTTTATTTATCAGTGTATATTTGGTAGACCAGTGTTGAATGTTATTGATAGTTTGCTATTGATAATAGTTGACACTTTACCTGAAAACCAACCATTTTCTGAAAGGGAAGTCTCGGAGGACAAAATATAATAAGATATTAGATAATATTTTATTTGTCATTGCTTGGTGTTTGTTGTTTTCCAAAAGCTTAAGTAGTAAATTTTAAATTGTAAGTTTTAGATCATAAAAAAATGTTGAAGGTAGTAAGTGTTAAATAAATAGAAGTAGTTAGTTGTAGTATTTTCTTTATTGGGTGTTCAGATGAGGTTGATTCAATATATATATATAATGATAAGTTAAAAAGATTTGATATCAATATATATATATAATGATAAGTTAAAAAGATTTGAACTCAAAATGTTATGCCACCTGATCTTAACAAAATGTTTCTAGTGTTCAATTTTCATAAGCAAAGGAAATAGACAATATTGCAGTAACTTTTGTAAAAAAAAAAAAAAAAAATCATTATTATCTTTTACAGCAAAGGTGGTTTCCAAAATTTTGTTGAATAACTTACTTCCTATCACAACTGGAGTGTTATCAGACACATGATTGTGATTTTAGAGAATTAAAAATATACTATTGTTATGGCTATTATTAACAGGGAAACATAAGAAAAGTGTTATTAATAAAAGCATAATTTACATTCCATTTTTACCGATTTGGTTAAGATATTAGATTTAATTAAATGAATAGTTTTATGATGTTATTTAAAATTGTTGAATATTGACCACAGTTATTAACATTATGCAGTGTTTACCTGATGGAATGAGAGGAATTCTCATGCTACAGATAGAAAGTCTGAGACATTTGAAATGAAAATGATGTTAAACAAACAAGAAAGTATACTTACTCTAACATTATTTTCAATTTTTATAATAGTATTTTTTGAAATTGTTTATAGGTAGTCCATTGAACCAAAAATAAAATGTAATTCAAGTTTGATGATTGAATTTTTAATTTAAAACAATTAAAACAAAAACAAGATCTTCAATCGCTTGGATTTTGAATTTACAGTATTATGAAAATTATTCTTTTTATTTAATTCAAAAGAATATACTTAACATATGAAGTGTTTAATTATTATTGTTCAAAAAAATCAAAGATTTTTATTATCCAATGCCAGAATAAAAGTTCTCAGCAATTTTTATCCTGACTAATTATCAATGTGAGAATGTAATCCAATTTAAATATTTTGATAGATTTATAATTAGAAAGTTGTATATGTAATGGAATGCAAGCTAGACCCCAATCTGTTTTAGCTGTTTTAAAAATTAAGACAAGATATTTAATTACAAAGAATGTATAGAAATAAGATTTCATCATACTATTTCTGAAAAAAAGCATTAGAAAAATTTTATTTAAGGATACTCTGCATAATTTTAAAATATAATGGCAAGATAAAACCAAACAATATATTTTTCAACTTTGAGGATATAATAATTTAGAATCTACTTTTGTAAAATTACACGTTAGTTGGGCTGGACATGCAAAACCTATTACATTATAAGACTTTACTAAGGGTGTTTGATAATGAACTTGAGAATAGTTTTTTATCCAAGAGGAAGAAACATTTAACTTATAAGTATTATCTCGAATACATACAATCTAAAGAAGTGCAATGTCCTTTATTTTTATTTAGAAGATAACAAATAAAATAGATTTTATTGGAGAACTACATATTAGATATGGCGTTGAAGTATTTTAAAAAGAACAGTTTCAAAAAATTAAAATATCATCATTACAAAATGTCAAATATAATTTTAAAAAAATTATAATGTTGGTTATGTGAATGTGGCTAACAGATTTATTTGTAAGTCAGCACAAAACTCATGTCTAGATTAGTTTTTTATTTATTGGAGTTAGAACAACAATAATCATATGTAAATGACTGTTTTATATATGTATATATGCTTTCAAATAAGCATAGGAAAAACAACTTTGTTCTACAACTATTTAAAATAATAACATATTTTTGATAAATTTAATCAATAAATGTAAATATTTTGACAAGAACTTTATAATTAAATACTTATTTTTAATAAGCAGGTATATATAATTTTTTTTACAAAACTATTTAAGAAGAAATATTTAAAAAAGAAAATTATACAAGATCAATATTTTTTCATTATTAACTTTTTAAAAATATGTATAAAAATAGTAGAAGAATAATTTCCTCTAGAAAATTAAATTTAAAAAAATAATCTTATAATAATTAAAATCATAGACATTTTTGCTTTGTATCAAATTGTATATATTTATAATCTTTATTCTAAATGATATCATTTAAGCATCTCTTATTTGATAATTACTTAAATAAAATTTTATATATAATGGTCAAAATCCGGGAGGTAAATTATAAATTACATAAATAATTATACAACAAATAATCATAGATTTTAAATATCAGTAATTAAAAAAAAAGTTACTACCTCCCACTAAGTTATGTGATGTCAAAAACCATGAAGTTGTGATTATTAATTATTATATTGATATTGTTTCATCTTTTCATAATTTTTAACATCACAACTGAGTGGGAGAGACTTGCTTTCATTTTAATTACATATAATTAAATATATATCATGTTGTCTTTATCTATGAATAATTAAAAATTGCTAATAATCTATTTCCAAAATTTTTGAGTTATATTCTCATTATAGCTACATAATTTATATGTAATGACATTCCCTTGAAAATATTAGCAACTAAAATATTTCAAATTAATGAATATCTTATTTTTGAAAACAAAAAGCAAAAAAAAAGTAATGCAACTAAAAAAAATATCCATTTTAAAATCCTATTCAGGAGATCATTTTTCTTTTAAAATATTGGATTTTTCCACAATTACTTTTAAAAATGTATCCTTGCAAATGATTTCTCTAAAACTAAAAAAAAGGAAAAGTCACTTTAAAATGACAAAATTAGTTTCCATATCACAGCATTTCATTATAATTATTTAATCTATGGATATGAAGACAATTTTCATCATGAGTTGACAAAACATAAATACAATAAAATTAGGACTAATGATCATAATGAAATAACATTTATTGAAAACAAGAAGTATCAAGTTTATTTCCTTCTCTGAAAACCTTAATATAAATATAACTGTTAAATAATAATATCAAAAATACTTTCTCAACCTGAATTAATATATGGCATTATTTCTATTTTACAAACATTCTGTATACTATATATGATTTTTTTACCATATTATCTAAAAATCTGCATGTTATCATACTTATTTATTATTTTAAGTAAGATTTTTTAAGTAATAACTTTTGATTATCATAAGATTAAGATGTTTCTAAACACGAATTTGAACATGGGTAACACCTTTATTTAACTGAATTTTTTGTGAATAGAGGACATTTAAAAAAAAATTAATTAAGAATAGGAGAGATATGTGTGTATAAACACCCCCACACACACACACATGCACAAGATTGAAATTAATATTACATTTCTTTATATAAACATATGAATGTATATGATTGTATAAATTATATTCTTCTATGTAGTATTTCATGAAGAGCATTTTAGAAAAGGCAATAAAATAAATATAAATTTGAATAATTCTGGAAGTTTAAAATATGTTTACCTTAGTTTTGGAATAAATTACTTAAATAATATTGTGTCGATTATTAATACTATATTCTTGGAATGATAGTGTTATGTCAGTTTTAATAAAGACAATATTTATTTAAAAATTTGCATAATTTAACAATGAAAATTACTGCATTCCAAGAAATTGTATTTTATTCTTAAATACATTGTTGAAAGATGCATCTATGAAATTCCATGTGAATGTGGAGTAACATATAGTGGTAAGACCAGTCATCCCACTGAAAAGTATTTTCAAAAATACGAACTGATGATCAGATAAAAGAAAATGGATTTGTCTTAGGTAGCAGACTGTGTATGTCCAATAAACATATGTTTAATTGTGAAAATACAAAAACAGTGGATAGAGAAGAAAAATATAAAGAAAAAAAGTCAAAGCTTCTCACATGACAATGGCAAACAATCCTATAGTCTAACCTAGTGTGACTATACATAATGTATGGTAACTGCTAATCAACTTTGCTCCTAGGAAAAGGTGGAGAAATCAGGAGGAACCTCATGGATAAGAATATAAATTTCTACTGACTGTTGCCTTTGGCAGAATGGCTCAGGTGGTTAGAGAATTGTCTTAAACTTCAATACTAATGATCCTAATTTGAATTCCATGCTAGTAGTGTTACTAGTCAGGCTAGCAACACCTGAAAAAGAGAGGAAAATATTATCTTTTAGTAAATATACTAACCTGTTAGATGTGCAAACATCATCATCTTAAACATTTAGAAAAAACTTTATCTTTCTATATTTCCATTTTATTATCAAAAAAATATTGGGCGGAAATATTCTTTACTTCATCAAAACATTTTACTTGTTATGAAATATAAAATAAATCATGTGCTCTCTATAAAATTTGTATTGCTTTGAAAGAAATAAACTTATATTTCTTTGAGTTTTCAGTTTATTTTATTTTCTCCAACAAAAAAAAAAAACTTCATTTGTTCATCAATCTATTTCACAAGTGGTCTTCTTCTATATCTTTTACAATTATTGAGAACTCAATTTATGGCTTCATTTGTTTATCTATTGTCATATATCTAATAATCATATCTAGTAAACTCCATTTCAGATTCTTAATTATTACTATGATACCAAGAATACCATTTTGCTTTTTTACTCCATTTTTATCATTATTTATTACTTTTAGCAGACTTCTCTCATATATAAAAATAAATTGTTCATTACAAATACAGATCAGATTTATTATAAATTTTCATTGGTAAATTTAAAGTGTTTCTTACTCTGATTACAGACTTTCTATAAAATAATAAAATAAAATAAAATGTATAAAATTCCATGAAAATTGTTTAAATGCATAAATGTTTTTTGATTACAAAAATAAATGATTAACTATTTTTTTGTTTTAATCTTTGCTATTCCAATTTTCTATCTAGTAAATAAAAATCCTTAATAAAATAAAAACTTTAAATGTCCAATTTTTAATAAGAATGCAGCAATATATATATATATATATATATATATGTATTGCTATATCGACATATGTTTATATACATATATATATATATATATATATATATATATATATATATATATATTGTCTTTTAACATTTATAAAAGTCTATAAATGTTTTACTATTGGTTATAATTTGTGCAAAACAAAACATCATAAATCATTTGTTCTTGTTTTTTTTTTTTTTTTAGAAAGTGTTTGTTTTTGAGTAACAATTAAATTTTGTAGTTTTGTTACTTCTTTTAAAAACTGCTCACAGAGAAAACTAAATAAAATCATGTACATACATATTTTAGTATTTCATTATCACTAATTATTTCCAAAGACATTTCTTTATACACAAACATATCAATTCTTTCCATTTTTTAAAGAATTTATAACCACTTTTTTTTCATATCATTTTTCTCATCTTTTCTGTTTATCTTTCTAAGCTATAAAATATATATTCTATATTTACATGGAAGCCGATTCCATTTTATCTCATAAATATCTCAAAAATAACCATGATTATGTACTTACAGGCTAGAACTGAATTTTTTATGGAAAGATGTAATGTATTATTGGATTCATCTGTATATTTACTTAGTTATTACTATGATGATAGATAACAATAATTTTCATGTTCTTCCATATGTGAAATTGTATACTGGTATATGAGAACAACATTTCAGTTTAATCTTAACTTCTATTAATTAGATAATAAGGCAGCAAAACTGTTCTTCTACTATAAAATCTGATAGTAGAATAATAAGCACAAACCATTATTTTTGCTTTATTTTATCTAATATTAAACTTAGTAGTCAGTTTAAAAAAAATGGTGATGGGTATAATACGATTAATGATTTTTGTTTCATCATGCTTATTAATCATGTTTTTTTACCATTTTGATGGCTCTTACTTAGTAAGTTGCATTTGGATAAAGATTTAATGTTGATGTGAAATTAATATTCTGGATAAGATTCTAAACCTATATTAAAAAGCTGCTACTGATGACTGCCACTTGGCAACATTAACATGTACATATTTTTTTTTAAAAAAGTGTGGCAATTACCCGTATGCACATCAAAGAATCTGTAAAATCTTGTAAGGGACTTCATAGATAGCATCAATTTTAAAAGATATCAGATCTTTGAGTTTATATAAAAGTAAAGGTAAAAACTGTTTCATTATGGTAAGTATGAAATATGATTTATTTTGTCTACTAATTCTTTTATATAAAAAATAAGTCTTAATTTTGATTGTTCATTTTATTGATGATGTCAAATAAAAACAGTATGTTGAAATTTAAAAAAAAAATGTAATAACCATAATTGAGATTTTGTTTTGCTAAAAATACATTCACATCTTAGTTTACTATAATAGTAAAACAGTTTTTACTATCAGTCAAAATTGATTTTATTTTAACTAGCCCCAAAGTTTCAACTCACGTAAATTTTCTGGTATCTGTAAAGTTTCCCATGTTTTGTAAATCTTCTTACATGTTTGACCCATTATTATGAAAACAACTGAAAGAATAAATATGTTAATGCAGTAAAATAATGATCATCATCATAAGCATTCACTCTTTAAGGTTTAGATAATAACCACAACATACATTTTATCAACACTAAAATGTGAACAAATGCCACATGGACTATCAGAGGACAGTTATAGAGATCATTAAAATTTTAAAATTGATTCATTTACATTAATACATAAGATGAAACAGCAAGTTAGAAAACATAACAATTAAAAATGACCAAATAAAAGAACTATTAATTGTAAAATTTAATCATTACCCATTGTTTTAATAAGACTTCTAAATTTTGTTTTGAATAAAAAAATGAATCACGAAGTCATATGACAAACTTAATATATACCTATTCTAACCTGTGTGAAATTTAAATCCTCTTTTTAGAATAAAAGATTATCACAACTTCTATTAGTATATTTTTTACATGTTTTGCCTCTCTATTGATTGCTTTGGAAAAAAAAAAACTAACACTACATAGTTGTATCCATAATCATTTTCAAAAACCTATTCATTATAACTCTGAAAAAATAAATAAATACAATGTTATTAAATATTTTCAATCAATTCAAACCATTTGTATTTCAGCAATGATCAATATTTTTCACGTAATAATTTTTCTTTGTTCTTATACATGAAAATTCATATAATAATCTTAGTATGAAATTATGAATGCAAGAAAAATATTGCTTACATTAAATAATTACCATTTATATATATATATATATATATATATATATATATATATATATATATATATATATATATATATATATATATATATATATATATATATATATATATATATATATATATCCATATATATATATATATATATATATATATATATATATATATATAATATATCTATCTATATATATATATATATATATATATATATATATATAAAGCATTCAATTAACTTTTTTTTAATAAAAATGAAAACAGCTAGCATTTATTTATTTTAGTAAGTCATTGAATGTGATGTAATTATTTATTCCAAAATAATGTACATTTATAGTATTTTCTTATACTCTTTGTCTCATGAAGACAACTGTATTAAAAAGTTATACCATTATTTACCACTGTGGCTTATTAATATATTGGATCTGTTTTTCTACTCACGGAAGCAATTATCAATTTGCATCATATATAATACGGTAAAAAAAATATATCATTTTTGCCTTTGCTTCATTTATTATGTATATTTTTATAATATGCATATATATATATATATATATATATATATTGTACCGGTAAAATCACCATGC
>JAQFVV010002946.1:0-16680 GCA_028023455.1 Epiperipatus broadwayi | reverse complement strand
TGGTTGACAATAATGATGATGATGTATATAAAATTTTAAATATTGGACTAGATTTTTATTTATGAAATGATGTTTAAAATATTTATTTATGTAATGCTTAAATGAATTATTAAAAATACTAATAATGATCAAATCAGGAAATTGTCTTTTTATTTAAAATATTTTTAATATTGAGAAGAATTATTTCTTTTTATATTTTTCTGCAAAATAGCAATTATTAACTTATTAAGAGTTACATTCTTTAATTGATAATATGACTAAATTCCAAACATTTTAAGTAGTAGGAATATGAATAATTAATGTTTGTTAAGGATAGTTGTAAAAAAGATAGATAAATATATATAAAAACGATAAAATAAATATTAATTTTTTTTTCTCTTCTGTAATTTTATTTAGTTATTTATTTATATATTTTTTTCCTTTTTTGAAAAAAAAATATAGAAGAGATAATTAAAAGGGATTTGAATCCAAACTTTAAAGTTCCCCACAGCCACCCATTCTATCCAATACAACCGATACACATGACCACATACATGTGAAAAAGATAAATGATCTGCAATATATATATATATATATATATATATATATATATATATGTAGAAAAAGATAAATGTTCTGCAATATATATATATATATATATATATATATATATATATATATATATAATGCTGAACCAGCACTCATAAGTGGGTTCAAATCATCATCTCCCACACACATAAATAATCAGTGCTTGGTTTATATCAAGATCACAAGTCTACACCCTTTAATGGACATATTTCCATTCTCTCCAGTCTCCAACTCAGAGAATTAAAGCCTGACCATTAAAGTGTGAAGATTTGCCATCTTAATATAAACCGAGCACCTATTATATATATGTGTGGGAGATGATGATATGAATCAACTGATGAATGCTGTTTCAGGCATGAAATATATATATATATATATATATTGGAGATCATTTATCTTTTTCACATGTATGTGGTCATGTTAATTGGTTGTATTGGATAGAGTGGATAACTGTAGGGAGCTTGAAAGTCTGATTTCAAATCCCCTTTAATTACATTTAGGTTAATATACATTATGATTATATTTCAATGGAAGAGATAAGTAAGTGAAATCAGTAAATAATGCTTATTAATTTTAAAAAGAAAAAATTAAGTTGATATATATTTTTAAAAAATGCTAAGTTGATTTTTTCTCTCTCTAAAGAAATAAAAAAATGTTTTCAAAATTAAAAAATTATCCTGTATCCAAAAATTCGGAAAAATACATGCAGAGAATTTTTTTAATAATTAGGGTATAATTAGAATTATAAATAATTAAAAAAATAAATCATTTTGTAAAAAGAGAATCAATTGAATTAAGATTAATGTAGCCATGCCTGAGGTAGTCCATGTTTAGAGTGATATAAGAAATATGCTAAAAATAAGATATGAATAAATCAAAGCATTAAACTTCAATGTTTAGTGAGAAACCATCAGTCTTGATTCAGTTATTAAAAAGAGAACAATAGCAGTTAATTCAGCTGTTGAAAAGAGAACAGCAATAGCAGCCCACTTCTTAGTGAAAAGTTAAGCTTGTAATCTAAAGTTAGACTGATTTTATTTGTAATTTTTCAAAAATGATTTTTGAAATAAAGTTGAGGAAAACCATGTGCTAAGCTTTAGCCAAAAGCTGCCATCACTGTTTCTCTAAAAGAAATGTAAACACCCCTGGAAAAATTTGCAACAAGCCTTATGAAACTGTCCAAAATCATGAATATCTCAGCATATGCTAACCTGACTCATATATCAGTATCAATCTGGAAGTTATTATCATAATGGAAATTTGAAGCTATAAAAAATTGTTAATAAAAGAATTTTTAATGTAAATAAAACATAAATTCAACTTGTGTTAACCTATCCTGGAAATTATTATTATAATTTCAAATTGAATATTTGAAGCTGCAGAAAGGAAAAACTAATCTCAAATGCCACTAAAAATTATAACAACAAAAAAGAACTCCATAGTAAAATAAAATATAATTGATGTGCATATCTTCATTTACACATTTTCATTTAAATATCTACATTTCTATTATTTTTAGGGAAAATATTAATTAATGATAATAAATATTTTTAGTTGTTTTTTATCCTCTCAAAATGTTAAAATGTATAGGATTTTCCCATTTTCAAAAGGTAAAGGTTTTATTTAATTAAAAAATAATAATTTTATGTGTAATGTGGTGCCTTGATATTTAATTATTAAAAAAGGAAAATAACTCAATTAAAATAATTATTAATTAATTAATAAAAGAATAAACAGAAAACAATCTTGTTTCCTATATAAAATTATATTTCTTGTATGGAATGTACCATAATTTTCTGAATTTTCTCATTTATTATTTAAATTAAATAAATTCTTTCACTTTATTCACAATCATTGTCCCTAAGGTTCTTATGATCCTGGAATTAGTTTCATTAGCAATAATGTTTAATATATATAAATACTGAAATAAATGTGTGTATTTGATATCCAGATAGCTCTCTTGGAAGATGTAAAGATAAGTTAAATCACTTTAAAGTTCATTCACTGCATTATTTATACAGACTGAAAATTAAGTTTATTAATGGTCCAATACCTAATAATACCATATGGCCAGAGCATTGATGAGGGTCAGAAGTTATCAGAATTCAGGTTTTATTTGATTATGGTAGATACTTTTGTATCTAAGTATGTGCACACAAATGATTGATTTTATGTTGTTCCATAAGTTTGAGATTGTGTTAGATAATTAGTCATGACATTTTTAGTTAAATCTTCTTTAGAACCAGTTACAAGGGATATCTCTCACAATGCTCTAATAACTTATGATGTAACTAAGGATTGTCATAACTACTTATTTCAATTCTACATTGATACTTTCATTGAACTTTGGCCTTTGACAATTATTCAATAGAGATGATGATTATCACATATGTCTCCAATTATTGTTTTTTGTTACAAATGATTTTTTTTGTATAGATTGATGATGATCACGTTGGTGTGATTCGTGTATAAAATGTCCATATATGCCTGAAGCTCAAATACAACTACATTTAAAAAAAAGTCTTCATTTTAATGCAGAATAGAAGGAAAATGTGGAGAAGAATATCTGATTTTTTATTAAATAATTGGATTTATACATTATGTACATGGGCATGTTAATGTATATTTAAAAAAAGAGTTCACATTTAAAGTAGAATAGAAAAAACAACATGGATTTTTGGAGATTGGATTGAACTTTTGGGCTGTTGGAATTTGTTTGTCTATAATTTCAATATTATCAATAGATGAATATTGTCATGGGTTTGAGAATGCAATGTTTCCATACAATTCCATGGAGTGTTATATTATACAATTATATAATAATCCAGTTTAGAGTTGTTATATTTTCCATTGGATAGTTAATATAACCCCAAATCATGAACCCCCACCTCTATGTCTCAAAGAAAATGAATAAGGACATAATTTCCAAGTTTAATCAGTTTCTTCAGCCTCTAAAACTCAAAAAAGCAAGGTGTTGCAAAGATTTTTACATTATTATTTCATTATTTAAGTTTTGTGGTAGATTGTAGTATTTAAATTAATTTGGCTCTCCTGGAGGTTTAAGCTGCATTGTGTAATTATAATTCAGTAGTGAGATTCTTTATCTGTCCCAGGATTGCAAATCATTATTAATTTTTTCTGTTGCCAGTCAGATGTTGTTGGATCTCTGGAAAAGATTTTGAACAAAGATTTGTTGTATAAACTTATTTTATGCATATAAATATATTTAAAATATTTGGTGAATAGGAAATTAGTCACACACAGGAGAAGAATAGAAAAACCAAAAATAAAGCAATAGAAAATAAGTACAAGTTGAAAGGCAGGCAAAATTTAAAAAAAAAAAAAAGGGAAAAATCATCAAGAAAGAGATTAGCAATCTATTGAAGAAACCCAGAGGAATAAAAAAATGATCATGTTAACCTAAATATTACAATGTTTAATTCAAAGAGAATAAGAAATGGTTGGAGAAAAGAAAGTAATCAATAAAGAGAAAATAAAAAGAGAACTGAGAAAAATGCTCAGAAAATGGTAAGAAAGTAGTCAGCAAAAAGAAGACATGCTGATGAGAAAAATAAGAAGAAATCAGTCTGCAAGCCAAGATACTTTTAAGACAAAGTAAAAGAAAGTAATAAAAAAATGATGGAAAGTAATGAAAAAGAAGTAGGAATAAATGCTCAGAGGAAAAAGAAAAGTAATCAAGAGGATAATAACAAGAGATCAGAAGAGATGCTCAGAAGAATGAAAGAAAGTAGTCAGCAAAGAGAAAAAATGCTACTAAGAAAAGTAAAAGAAAGCAATCAACAAAGAAAAAATGCTGCTAAAAGTAAAAGAAAATAACCAGCAAAGAGAAGGATTACTATTAAAAGTATAAGGCAATCAAAAGATGTTGATTAAAATAAAGGTTGATAAGAAGAAGAAGACAATCAAAAGATGTTTTTAAAAATGAGGAAATTGATCAAAAACAAAAAATAGACAATCAAAAAATAAAACAGAGTGTTTAGAAAGCTATCCAGAATACAATCCAATAATGAAAGAAAATACAAAAAGAGTAGGATAAAAAATAGATGTTATGGATCATATGTAGGATATGATTCAAAAGAAAGCTGAAGGAAAGAATGGCCCTCTGGAATTTAATGAAAAAAAGGAGTAACAGAACAAATGTAAGGGTTAAGATATCAAGGATTAAATAAAAAGCTAAGAATGCAGAGATGAGCAATGTCAATTCACTCAACAAAAGTTAAACAAAACTTTCAAACAAATAAAAAACAAGCAGAAGCAATAAATAAAAGATTGCATGAAGAAATGACACAAAGGGCTGAGATTCAAGAATGTTCAGAAATAATCATTAAAAGGGTAATGAATAATGTTTAAGGAGAAAGCAAATGTCCAAGAACCAGAATTATATCTAAGAGATATCAATCACTTAAAATAAAGGCATTCAAGGATAATTCAGAAAAAATCAAATGTAACACCTCGCTGGTCTATAAACTAATTTTCATTAAACAAATGTCTTTTCTTATATTCAAGGATCAAAAAGTTACTGGTGGAATCATTGTCTAAAAACCCAGAAGATTCTCAAGGCAACAAAGTTGTGTATTGCATGAATATTGGATTGAAGGGTATCAGGATGATGTCTACTACCAGGTAAGATAAGAAAGATACAAAGTAGATATGAGGAAATCAGAATTGTTTTTTTTTTTATGTTATATTTCATTATTAAAAGCCCTGTCTGCTTGTACTCTATGAGATTGTCAGAAAATACAAATTATTAGACATAACCTACCATGTAAGTAAAATCAATGATTATGTGTGCAGACAAAAAACTATTGAGAAAATGGCAGAATTACTGAATTCTTTAAACATGCATCAGCAAAGTTACAACATCGAAAATAAAATTTAGGATAACTATAAGTAGTATGGCTATTAAAAGAAATAGTAATTATAGTCCACAAAAAGTTGAAAAAAATACAATAGCAGTTCAGAGAAAACTATTACCATGACCCCATTCCATCCCAACTCAAGTGAAAAAATTCAGGCATGATGAAGATCAATCTCCAATTATTCATGGACTAGAATGTTTCTATAGCATTGTTAGCACCAAGGGGAGAATGCCTCCACATTACAAAATAGAACCAGTATAAAAGACACATATGGCACACTGCTTATTAGACTTTCTCCTAAAGTAAAGAATTAAAAATAGAGATATATCTTATACTTAAGAGATAAATGAAAAAAGGATGAATATGCATATAATCAAGATAAAATATTAAAACATACATTTATTTATCAAGATGAAATATTTTTTCATCTGGATTAATCATTTTAATTCCATTTAAGTAGGGTAAATGAGAAAACTTATATTTCTTAAATGAGGAAGCTTATTATATTTCTTAAGGATGGTAGCGGTAGATGTAACAGAGCTATATGGCTCCATCGACAGACAATTATCAATTAGAATAATAGAACATGAATTAGGCAAGAAAGACTGCCTGGTTCTCAAAGCACGATTTATTGTGGATTTTATGAAATGGCTGGATGGAAATATTTTAGCATCATATGAAAACAAATGGTACAGAATAAACAATGGATGGCCCATGGGGCTCCCTCTTAGTGGGATTGTTTTTAGCATTGTGCTAGATCATTTTGAACAACAGGTGATTCCAAAGTACCAGAGAGCAACGCCAAACATAATTTATAGCAGATATGTAGACGACATATTCTTGGCAGCACCAGAAAACTCTACCACAGAGATTTTATATGAACTCCATGCTCTTTCCAACCTTATATTTAACTGCACACATGAAGATGTGCAAAACAAGGTCAGGTATCTAGATTTGAAAATTAAGAGATAGAATTTGGCAATTATTTATTCTATGATAATTAAACCCTTATGCGTCCATGGTTACCTCCACCCGCTCTCAAAATCCCCTAAATCACACAAACTTGCAGGGCCGTCAGCCTTCTTATTACGTAATCACCACCTGTGCAAATTAGAGGCAGATAAGAAAAACAACATCACCAGCTACATCAAGGACTTAATAAGCATGGGTTTTGATCATAAAACAATAACCAAAATGATTGCAAGCTTTTATAAAAAACTGCAACAAAACACAAAAGATGACAGACAACAATTAACTATACCTACATATCTGCAGTAGCTAAAAATTTCAGTAAAATATTACAGAAGGAATTCAAACTCGGATTCAGAACGCCTCCAAAACACCAATAGGCTCATCAACAATACTAAATACAAAATAAATGTAAAAGAACCCCCCCCATGTTGTTTATAAAATTGTGTGCCTGCAGACAGGTTGTGATTCAGTCTATTATGGGGAAACTCGGGCCACAGTGAGCAATAGACTGGCTCAGCATAGATATATATATATATATACACAAAAGCTATAACTAAGGGAGAGGGCAGCTTGGTATTTGCTGACCATCAACAGGAGCACAAACACAGATTTGAGCCATCTAAAGCCGACATTGTATGCACAGAAAGAAATGATGTCAAGAGAAAGATCAAAAAGGCATGTTACAACACCAGCGATGCCAGGTCAATAAATAGAAAGGACACATGTTTCGTGGTTTCGAAAAGGTGGATGTTATAAGCAATTTGCATGCATTTGCATAGAGTCAACAGCCTAAAAAAAGGACTATGATTATGGAGCTGCAAAGGCTCCGAAAGCACTAAGTCCATAAAATAGAAGCTTACTAATAATAAACTTAAAGTTTCACCTCAGCTATTAATTTTAGCTTATCAGTAATTTACAGAGTAAGAGTGAAATAAAATTTGTTATTAAAATAATAAGAATATGTATAATTAATGTTTGTTAAGGATAGCTGTAACACAGAAAGAAAAGTATTTAAAAAAGTTAAAATAAATATGAATAAATTTTTCCCTCTTTTCAGTAATTCTATATAATATATAAAATTAAAAGTGTGTGAAGCACTTGAAAGAGAAGCTATAGAGAGGGTATATAAATATATAAATTTATTAAGCACTAGCAGATATCTAATAGTATTAAACAATCCAAAACAAAGCAAAACTCTCCATATAGTAGTGCCATCTTGTGCTAACAAGAGCAATCAATGGATGCCAGAAGGCTTGTGCATAAAATCCCTATCTAGTGCCTACTCATCCAATATCCCCAGACTAGTTTCTGGCTTGTGGCCTTCATCAGTGAGGAGCCTTGGATCTGAGAGTACTGCACCTAGATCTTAGTGATCATGTGATGTTTAGTGGTTTAATATCTAATAGTAATGTACAAGGCTAAAACCTTCAACAGAAGTGCCTTAAAATGCTTATGTGACAACCAATCAGATGTAATAATGACTGCACGTGGAACCCTCAATTCAAGAACACAAGAAAAAGATGAGACCCACCTTCTTCTTTACTTAAATTTATATATAAATAAGTCAGACTCAAGCATTCTGAACTAAGAGCATTAAGCTTAAAACATCTTCACATTTAGTTCACTAAATATTATATATAAATAAACAACGCAAAATCTTTTGATTTACAATGAAGCAATTTTTAAATCTAATGAAATGATAGTAACAAATGTAAATATATAAATTTATTAAATGCTAGCAGATATCTAATAATAACATACAAGGCTAAAACCTTCAACAGAAGCACCTTAAAAATGCTTATGTGACAGCCAATCAGATGTAAATTGAAAGATTTTGCATTGTTTATTTATATATAATATTTAGTGAATTAAATGTGAAGATGTTTTAAGCTTCACGCACATAGTTCGGAATGCTTGAGTCGGACTTATTTATATATAAATTTAAGTATAGAAGAAGGTGGGTCCCATCTTTTTCTTGTGTTCCGGCTTGTGTTCTTGAATTGAGAGTTCCACTTGCAGTCATTATTACATCTGATTAGCTGTCACATAAGATTTTTAAGGCGCTTCTGCTGAAGGTTTTAGCCTTGTACGTTATTAGAGAGTGTATATATAATTTTTTTTATTTTTGAAAAATAAAAAATAAAATATTTATTAATTTTTAAAAATGTCGAAAAAATTAAGGTATTAACATTTTTTTTTAAAAAAATGCTGATTTTAATGAAAGATACTTTTTTCTTTCTATCTCTGTAAATCAATGAAAAATGTTTTGCAAAATTAAAAGATTATCCTGTTTTTAGTAATTAAGAAAAAAAATAACTATAGAGGATTGTTTCAATAACTAGGAAATAATTAGAATTTTAATTAATTAAAACAAAGAGGAAAATAATATTTTTGTAAAGAAAGGGTCAATTGGCATAGGCTTAACACTAACATGTCTGAGGTAATCTATGATGCTCTTAATTAATGTTTTAAGTTTAACTTTTAAAAATTTGTTTTAGTAATTAAGATACAAAAATTTAAATGTTTATCAGCCAGTGACGGAAAGGGAGAAAATGTTCAACAACTTTTGGCTTGGATTATTGTTAGTCTGAGATTAGTTTAAATATCACGATAGACTTTAAAATAAAGGTAATATTCAAGAATGTTGTATACATATTAGCTACTATATTTATTTTTTTCAAAACTAAAAACATTGGTGCCATACTAATACAATATATATATATTTAAAAAGTTATGTTCAGAGATTAAGTAAAATGTTTGTATTGAAAATATATATCCAATTAACAGTTGTATAACAGTTATAAAAATAGATATATTTCAATAGCTTATTCAAGATCTTGCATAGAAACAAAAACAAAAAAATACGTTAATCACTTAATGAATACTTTTGTTAAAAATAAATTTATCTTAAAAGTATTTCTTTATAAAAATTAACTATTACATAATAAAAGTATCAAACATTAAAAAAAAAAGGTAGTTTAGAATTTTTAAAAAAAAAACAATATACAATTCTTTAAAATGGATTTTGCTCCAGTAGTTAATTTTTAGATTTAAATTTTATATTATTAATAGACATGGATTCTCTGTAATAACTATATTACAGTGTGTGGGCATACATAAATTTTCCTTGATTGAATTTATTCTAAAAAAATTTACATTGTTATGAATGCATTTGAATTGGTGTATTTTAATATATTTAAATTTATGCAAGATCTGGACTAATATAAAAAATTGCAGAGATCTGTTCATAACGAGAGCATATAGTATTAATTATCATGCATTGTGTATTATGAATAAAGCATCATACATGTGTGTGTTTAATAAATACATGATAACTAAACATACTTAAGTACAGATAATGTTAGTTATCTGAGAATGTGAAAAGTTTAAAGTGACACAATCAAAAAAACAAATTTGCACAAACAGAGATTTTATAATAATTTCTAAGAAAAATTATGAATGCATTACTTTTCGTTTATCTATATATATTTATTTATCTTAACAAAGATTTCATTAAGTTTAATTTTATCCAGTGTTTTCTTACCAATGCTGCCAAGCTAGTATTGTCTTTAATACTCTTGGCACTATAGAAGATTGACACAGTTGTCAGTTCAAGAATCTGTAAAAAAGTACATTGGTGCAGTCTACAGCTCAAGCACTTATGCAAGGAAGAAGATTATTAATAGGAAGTTGCCTAAACATATCAAGTAAGTTTATCTACCATTTATAAAACTTATATTTAGTAACCTAACACTGTGGCTGATCTTCAATAAGAATAATGACATTGCAACATAGTCCTTTAAACAAATTTGATATTAACAATACAATGAATTGAAAAATTTATATGGAACATGTAGAGAGATACATGTTTATCATCAACATAGTCAACAAAAAATAAAAGTAGCAAGACTAATGTGGTTGGCCAGAAAAAAAATTCTGCAAGTAGCAACTAACTTTGCAATTTAAAATCTCACAAGAAATACCATATCATAAATTAAAAGAGAAAATTGACTTATACTTCAGACTGATAAATGTCTCAAAAAACAAGCACCGCATGAGCTTTATCAAGACTATGATACACAATTAAAAACATTAGTTAAAGAATGCAAGTTTAACTCTGACCTGGATGACATACTCCTCAATCAAGTATTATGAGTAAAACATAGTTACCTTACATAAGTCTTACTAAGTGAGCTGTTAACATATAGACAAGTGATTGAAAAATGTGTATCACATAAAGAGAAGCTGTAAATTTAAAAAAGAAAAATATCACTTATGGGGTATAGTATGACACTTGACCCATATTTGTCAAAATGAAAAGAAAAATAGTATAATCCAACAACTTACAAAGTTTAAATTATGAAGAGAAAGCATCAAAATGAAACCTAGTATTGAAAGAATAATTGGCATGAATAATAACACTATTTTGCTGGATGTTCATATTTGCAAGGAAAAATTACTTTTGAAATAGATAGCAGTGTAGTATTATCATTAATGTCATAAAATAACTGGACAAATATTATGAAAAAATGTAAAAATAATTTAATAATAGGAAGACAGTGTAAATGGTAACAGAATTGAAATATGTGGTATAGTAATTCTATCTGTTAAAAGTTAATTCCAGAGTAAAATTTCTATCTTTGTATATAATAAAAAAAAACATAGTTCCATTTTGGGCAAAAATTGGTTTAGACTTTTGGGAATCTGTATTAACATAATTAAAAGAGTGCATCTAGAACTAGTGGTCCAAGATCAATATGGACAGTTATTTAAAATGGTCCAGATGGAGTTAAGCCCATGACTAGTTAATGATGAATTAATGAAAGATGCACGATCAAATGCATGTAGACCTCATTCACTTTAAAGTCAAAAGTGGAGGAATAAATTTAATATATGGTTAAAAGAGGTATTTTAACACTTGTGGAATATTTATCATGGCTATTCAGTCATTGCAATAATAAAACCAAATGGGTCTGCCCATGTATGCAAAGATTAGTGCATAACACTGAACAATTACATCAACAAAGGAGTATATCCTGTACCCAGAGTTCATGATTATATTAGCATCACTACAGAGAGTAACATATTTTATAAAAATCATTTTACACTCAACATTTCAGCAAATATGCATAATGACCAGAATGACAGAATTAATAACCACTAGCTTGCATTTACAATTATTTAAATGCAATAAATCTCTACGTTAAAATGGATAGCTTATTTGAAGAGATGGAAGACATTATTCCTTATCTTGATCATATCCTAATTACTGGGAAAACAGACACTGAGTTATTAACATGCATATTAAAAGCTTGTGCTAAATTAGAAAAAAATTGTTGCGAGCATAAATGATTTGAAATGCATCTGGTCTACTATTGAAATTAAGTTTCTGACACATATGAAAGAATAATTACTCTTCAAATAAATCATAATAGAAAATATAAAAACCCAGAAAAGATTAAAGCTATTAAGAATTTTTCAATACCAAAAAACATTAAGGATTTATAGTCATTTTTAGGCCTAATTAATTTTTTTTAATTTCCTAAAAGGAAAATTATATGTTGTGGCATTATTATATCAATTGTTAAACAAAAGATAATGATAAAAGTGGAGTGGAGAACATTACAAAACATTCAAGAAAACCAAAGTCTTATTAACCTCTTGGTCAACTCCTTGTCCATGGTTGCAATGATCAAGAAGTGATTATAACAACTGACACTTCTGAATTCGGAATAGGGACTGTTATCTCACATTATTATTATGGAGGTGAACCTTCAGTTGCTTATATATCTAGAACAGTAACAGCTGCAAAAAACTACTGTAAGCTTCATAAACAAGCTTTATTGATAATGTGAGTTTAAAATCGACTCGGACTACCATCCAATGCAAGGAATTTTAGTAAACCTAAAACAGACTAATGCCAGCATATGTTTCGAACTCATTTATAAACTGGGAAAGAAATTGGCCATGCAGACACTGCCAAGACTACTGGGGTTGTGCAAGATCAAGCCTAAGATTAAGGAGATAAACTATATATATTCCATAGAATTAGTGTTGAATAGTACTGTAATAACCAAATAGACTACAAATAATTCCAGATATTAAATATTAGAGCAATGGATAAAATGCAGAAGGCCTAAAACTCAATCAAAATATCTCATAAAACTGATAAGAAAACCAATCAATGTGTAAGGATTGTATTCTCATGACAGATTATATATTAAGACAAACTGGGGGCAGAAAACATGTTAAGATTATTTAATAAAGAGCATCTAGAAAATATAAGAATGAAGCAATTAACTTGTTCATATGTGTTGCGGCCTAACATGAGTTGAGATATAGAGCAGTTAACGAGTATGGAAAATGTAAGTCCACTGTTAAATTGCTTCCAAAAAGATTAAAATCTTATTCAAAAGTCACTCAACATTGGCAAAGACTATTTATGGACTGCTTATCCAAAAGCCACTCAGCATTGGAAAAGACTATATATGGACCATGCTGGATCCTTAAATGGCTATATTTTCTTGATTGTAATTGACTCATATTCTAAATGGCCAGAATTCAAACTTATTAAGAACATCAGTACCCATTATTAAAGCTTTAAATGACATAACAAAAAGTCACAGATACCCTGAAATTATAATATCAGATAATGGAGTTGGTTTCCTCTCAGCACAGATGAAAGATTTTTTGATTAACAAGGTATCACCCTGAATCAAATAATTTAGCTGAAAAGGCAGCATAGCAGTTAACAGCCTTACTGAATAAAAACCTCCTATAAGGATATTAACAAAGTATTAATCACTGTCATGTTCTTTTAACATTTTATACCATGTATATCTACAAAAAAGACACCAACTAAAATGTTTATGTAACAAAAATTTCATACACATTAGTTGTGACAAGAGAAAATTTCTTAGACAGAGAAAATTTTAAAATTGGTGATACAATATGAATATGTGTTGATAAAAAAAATGGCTTTCTAGAGTAATATTAAAACTTTTATTAAGACAAATGAGATTAATACAATTGTCCAGTAGAAGTATAATAAGAAGACATATTCATTTAAAAACCTACCAGAATTAGTCTTTAGAACCAGAAATTGTCAGAATGAAACCTAGGTTTCCCAAACAGAGTACTTTTGTAAAAGATGAGTGTTCTGATACATCTTCTGAAGCACAAAATGAAGAAATGCCAAAAAAAAAAAAAAATAGACAAATAAAATTGATCTATGCAATATCATTCTGATGAACTTGATTATAATCCTCAAAATTGTTGGAACAAGATAGAGTAATTGGATAAAAAAATAAAAAACCAGTACTACCACCAAAATCTACCAGAGATTGTTGAGATCTCAAAGATTACAAGATTATATTTGTAATTAACAGACTATTTTCTAGAATGAGATGAGAAGTTGAGCTGTCTGTATTAACTGTAGCACAATGTATGCACATATATTTTATGATTTGTAAATAAAGTTCTATATTCCGTGTAATTACAATCAGTCAGTAAATGAATAAATTTCCATTAATTGAATTCATTCTCAAAAATTTACATTGTTAAACATGCATTCGAATTTTAATGCAATATAAAGGATCTGAACTAATATAAAACTGCAGAGATATATCTGTAATGAAAGCATAAAGTGTTAATTGTTACGCATTATGTATTGTTGAGCAAGAAAAATGTGTAAGTCAAGATAGCTAAACATCTTTAAGTACAGACAATGTTTGTTATCTATGCATGCAAGAAATTTAAAATCACATAACTGAAAGATAAATCGCACAACAGAGATTTTATAATATTTTCTAAGAAGATTGTTAATGTATTATTTTTCATCTACTTACATATATTTATTTGTGTAAAGTGAATAAATCTTATGTTAAGTTTTCTGTCTAGTGTTTTCTTATAGTTAGTCATTGATGCTACTTGGTTGGTATTGTCAATAATAACATCAGGAATAATCTTGCGTTGTTAGCCGAGAGGTATCGCAGCCACCATGCAAGCAAGTACTTGGTTGCAGACGGTTGTGGGTTCGCGTCCCGGCCGATGCTATGACATATGGAAAAAAAAAAAACATCAGGAATATAGCAAGACATTTAATTGTAATTAGTTTATAAAAAAAATTAATCAGTGAATAAATATTACTAAAAGTTTTACTTTTTCCCAGTAGAGACGCAGCTGGCTAATCCATTCAAACGCTGTGACATCGCTACAGTTTGCTCTAATCATTTTCTCAATAACGTCTCGAGCGTGAACTTCTGTAGTAACTAAAGCAACAATTTTTAATCGCTGCATCTTGGTTAACTGACCTCGAATTGCTTCGGAAAACTTCTGAAGTAAAGTAGCCTATAAAATTATTACTTTTAATTTATTTATTTATTAAGTACATAATATGTATAAAAAATAACTCCAAATAAAAAGGAAATTTTGCTAGGAGTTATTCATAATAGTTATAAAATTCCAAAATAATTTATTACAATATATATATCAATAATCATAGCAAAACATATAGTGAATAAATTTACAAAAATTAATACACAAAACGAAAATAGATACATGCAAAATTACAACTAAGGTTACAATATTTTTTAAATATAGAAAATAGCTACCGAATTCCAAAATTAGTTACATATATATATGTTAACCATATGCAAAACATACAACAAATAAATTTACAAAGATTAATACACTAATGAATAAATATAGTTACATGCAATATGATCACTAAAGTTGCAAACATTTTTAACTGTAGGAAATGAGATAAGAGCCATATCTAGGAAATTAACAGCAACAAAAATATTAGACAAAATAACATCCCTGTAACTGAATTATCTATGATTACTTTCCAAATTAAAGTCTGATAATGCTAACTGAAAATTTTTTTGGCTAAACAAGTATTAACAATAAATACTCTACGATTAAAAAAAATGATGATGATATATACCAATAATCATTCTATATTTATAAAGCTTAACAACATACAATATACAAGCAAGAATTATCATAAATATTATGCACAGAAGTCAATCTGAGTCTACCAAAATAATATGCACAATATAATTTTGGAAAGTACATAATGAGAATAGTATATAAATAGTACAATCAATATATTTTGATAATTAGCAACATAAATAATAAAAATTGATCTAGACAAGAATTTCACTAAATAATAAAACAAATGATAAATACGGTGTAACCAATTACATGATAAGCAGTATGATTTGATCATGATAACCCAGAATTAATAATAAGACACAACAATATTACAAAAAAACCCATTATTTGTTGCAAATGAACATATAAAAAGAATATAAAGAATATTTATAAAAAAAAAAAAAAAAAACCTTTCATTTTTATGATTACCTGTTGAACAGTTTAGTGTTAGCCAGTTATTAATTAAAAGCAAATAAAATGAATATAAAGAATATTTATGTATAAAACACGTTCATTTTATTATGATTAACTTTTAAACAGTTTAACATTAGCCAGTTCCTAATTAAAACCAAATTTTTATTAATCACCTGTTCAAAAAGATCATATAAAACAGTGATAAAACCCAAAACACAAATCACTGACTCCAAAAGCAGATCAAAAATATTTATATAAATCAAAAACAATATAAGGCCAAGTACAGATTTCTATAGAACTTCATAAATAATCAATTAAAAATCCCTAACAATATTATGAATTTTGGTTGAGTGTTTTCTGTCCTTTTTTAACCATGAAGGAAAATTACTTGAAAACCTTATGAATATAAGTCATGTAATTGTATAATAAACAGAGACAAATGCTTTAGATAAAGCCACATACATGACTACAATCTTAAGATCATTATCAATGAAAATGATTATACTCCATAATTTTTTTATTTTTCATAGTTTAGTTTATTTGCTCTATTTGCTTTTGATTATTTTCCATAGTTTGGTTTATTTGCTCCATCTTCCATTCCAACTTTCGATATTTTTATTTCTCTATTAAGGTCTTTATGTCTTATTTGATTGCATCAATCACTATCTGTATGGACATTGTCCATATTTGAAGTTTCTAAGCTATCTTCTTCACATTTAGTTTTAGAAGTATTTGCTGCCAATATTTCCTGCTGCTCTTCATCCTTTTTAGTTTCATTATCCATTTTAATAATCCTCAAAATTTTTAAATGCAATAAATTTATTATATGCAATACAATTATAACTGGATAATCCAGCAACAGCAATAGATCATTCCCTGCAACACTCTGAAATACTACATATATTTGTAT